>MVGT01000702.1:174600-208814 GCA_002174775.1 Macleaya cordata | reverse complement strand
TTTTTTTTCAGGCCATCTCTTTCCCCCCTTTCTCTCTTGCCTGGAAAAATTTTCTCGGCATCCTTCCCCATTAGCCAATCCTTATTTCACACTTTTGACCATTTTTTCAGCATCTTTATCAAATCCATGTGCATGATATTTATGGGCATCATTGTCATGATCCTTATTATCATCTTGTTAAGCAATAGTAATAGATCAACAATAATTACTCATGGATGCATTATGCAACTAAGGTCCCCTATAGATCATCAGAAGCTTCAAATCCGAAACACAAAGCACAACTAACCAGTCTAAAATTATGGGGATAAATTTGCAATTTTTCCTATGACAAACTTTAAGCTTGTGACTGCAAGATTATATTATTAGCAACACCAACTCATGCATCCATCCAACCCACTTAATTGGTGGTCCTACTGGGATTGGGAAAACATCAATAGGTAATTGGATCCATGAAATGTAAACCATGTTGGGTTTATGCCCTAAAACAATTAAAACGACATTTTATGTGTTAATAAATAGTTTATTAATTTTGCATGCATGATAATAATAATGAGTTTACGTAGATGAACTAGTTGCATGCAAGTGTTGCATGTGGGAGATATAGTTCATTAGTACATTGTTCGTAGTTTATTAGATCACGGTTCTGTTGACAATAAACTATGATGCATTGGTTAACTGTGTGATAAATCTCCATCACTGGAGTGTTGACTCCTAAGTCCAATGCATTGATGTAACAAGTTTACATCGAACTGGTCAGCATGGAATTATATTATTTTATGTCACTGAATAACTAAAATTCCATGGAGACCATTGTTGCATTAAACCTTAATTCTGAGAATTAATATATACCTTGCGTGTATATTATGTTCATTTTGTTTTGTCAATCAGTGAGGTCAGAAACGTAAACGTGATCCAATATTCTGGACAAGATGGATAGACATAATTACAGAGTGAGAATATTTTAGTTCAATATGAAATCCACGTTCAGTTTGATATTCCCTTGTTCATCTGTGAGAATTATTATTCTAGACTGGCTAGTGATCTCTTATGAGATTATTAGAATAATAATTAGTCTTCACAGAATGAGGCACAAGGATTAAGAAATAATAATTCTTAAAGGGTGTGACTGGTAGTAAAATACTAACCTAAGGATTATTATGAATATCGGTTTAAAGTGGAGGGTTTGAATGCAGGTACAATGGAGGAAAGGTTTATTTATAAATACTACAACTATCAGAGTATTCAGTCACAAAAGTGTGGTGGACTAATTTGTGATTATTTTATTTAGTATTTAATTATGTGAGACATAAGGACTAAATATTAAATAAAATATTAGCTGAAAGTTGTGGGACCCCAAGACCTAATTAGACTAGGATTCTAGAAAGAGTAGGAGACTTCCCTATATATACTGATAGGGAGGGGCGGCACACACAAATGATCACCCCTTTGTGTGCCGCCACTTTCTCTCTCCTCTCCATCTCTCTCTTCTCCTAGTTCTAATTAATAACTGGTGGAGAAAACCCTAGCCTCCATTCTAGTTCTAAGTTTTCTAATCTTCAGGTTGCAAGAAGAAGAAGAAAGCTTGGTGATCTACAGTAGGAGGATTGGAGCAACTAATTGAAGCCTTCTAATTCAAGTTTGTTGGATTAAGCGTTGAAGGTATGCAACTGAGTTTTCCATCAACGGCATAAAATTTTTGATGCACATGGAATGCATCTAAAAGCTTTTATAAAGCTTAATGCACCTTAACAAAAAAAAAAAAAAGACAAGTTTCTTAAACCTAAAAACCCCAAATAGCCCTCTGTCGTCTTGTATCTCACTTACAAAAAAAAAGAGAGCTTAACGGCATACATTAATGTTGTTAAAAGTACATTGCACATTGGTTTGTGGGGTCGTATAAAGATGATTCAAGGGATGATTTTAATTAAGATATTTTTCTCATTATGTAGATCATCCTCACAAAAAATTACCCCATTTTAAAACTTGTAACCACATCATTCATTAAGTGAATTGATGAAGGATGAATTAGGAAAAATTACAATTTTTTTTATTTACATGATTTTGTTAAATTTATTCTTCTTAAAAATAACTAAATCTCGTTTTTATGATCTAGGGCTTATTTAGGGAGGTCTAGAAGTGTCTATTTTGAGTTTTAATAGGTTTAGAAAGTTGCTTATAGGTAGTAAATACCTTAGAGTTCAAGTTTTTAGTATTTTGCGGTAGGTTTTTAACTTATTATATGGGAGTTATCTATATAGTGTGTAACACTCTGACCTTTGGACCTATAGCTCAACCCATTTTTTAGTTGAATCCATGTCATCTCAAGTCTCAAAGTGCTACTGGATGAAAGAAAAAGTACGAATTGAACACTTTATAAAAATATGCATGGGCATAAAGGTATAGTATTTTTAAAATAACAATCTTTAGTTTAAATACACCTAATGACCTCCAAGTTTTAAAAATAAACAAAGATAAACCAAGAGAAAGAAACAAAACTTTTTTTTTTTTAAATGTTGCTGTTAGAAATTTGCATCAGTTGTATAAAATAGGCCTTTTCTCCCTAAAAAAAATTTAAAATCTAATGAAGTCAAGTTCGTTGGAAAATAAACAAAAATATCTAAAACTCTTATATTTTGACCAAAATCTAGTTCCTATTAATTTTACACAGAAATCATGTTCAACTCAGACCATGTGCAGGAGTTTTGGTTTTCCAGCACTCTAGGTCTAACTTTAGGTAAGTGAAAGGTCAACTTCCTACTCTCGGAATTAAACAAAATTTAAAAGTCATGTGTACCAGAGTCTAATAAAAACAAAGCAGAAAGGGAAAATCCATTCACACGCACATAACTCAAGTTATCATCAAAACATCAATTAAAACTCAAACTTATGATGTCAAAACTAAATCAACTACTCAAACCACATTATTCAAAAGTATTCCGAAGTATTCCCAAATATGAACTAGAAAGTAAATAAAACTAATCAATCTATCAAAAATCAAAACAAACAATTCAAATCCCATTCCAAAGTGATCTATCAACTATTCCTCTTTCCAAGTTCTCGGAAGACATAGCTTAGCATAACACAAAAATAATGTAACAACTTACAGTCGTATGCATGTGTGGGGAAAAACTATAGTTTCAACAAAAAGATGAAGGGGATCGTCTCTAAATGGCCCCTCGACACGACAACCTGCACCTTCCTGTGGAGCCATGAATCCAGCCACCAACTAACTAACTCCTCCTTCAACCTCTCCACCTCCACGGAGAGAGAGGGAGAGAGGGAAGAGAAGAAAAAGAATGAGAATTCGACTCGCCTGCGTGGGGGGATATGATGATGATGAAAAGAAATGTATGGAGTCGCCACCAGATTTATGGGAATCAGGACCCAAGATTTGAAAAATCAACCTAAACTAGTTTTCCAGAGAAAACCCATGGTGATGATCTAAAATAGATGGTCTGCGGTCAGAGATAGAGGATAAGGGAATCCTGGTACGGGTCGGGAAGGTGTTAGGCATCCGACACCGCCCGATCGTAAGATCGGCCTCTACTTCATACTAAGGGTATTTTAGAAAATTCTTAATCTAACTACTATGATTATTCTACAAGCGAGAATGCACAGGAAAAGTAAATTTACAGCATCCTAATTCAACGTTTTATGCTGATAGAGTTCTGGGCGAAAAGTAAAAAAGATTATACACGCATCTAGTCTAGAAATACGTGCAAAGAATGAACATTTCACGTGGACATGATTCCACGTGTAGACAAAGAACATACGGATTCTATTCCATATGTGGCAAGCATGTTTGTTCATGGACTCTCTCCCATAATCAAACAAAGACAAGCAAGTGGGTTCTATCCCACGAAGCAAACAATGGTTATATGTGAATTCGATTCCTCGAACAACTGATTCATACATGGACGTTATTCCATGTACAAACAACAGGGCGTGAACGGCCTCTGTCCCATGTGTAGCCCTAGAATTATGAGTGGATGCGGTTCCATAAGTAATAAGGATATACGTGGGCTCGATTCCACGCACAAGCGGCCATGGTGCACATGCATGCTGTTCCACGAGCGTGCCGAGAAAGACACTTAGACGCGATACTAAGTGTTGGCAATCATAAAGAAATCTGTTAATAAATAGACGCTATTCCATATGCAAACAATCGGCCATGAATGGCTCTATCCTATGTGTGGCCAGAGAATTACGAGTGGATGCGATTTCATAAGTAATAAAGTGTGTGCGTGGGCTCGATCCCATGCACGAGCGGTAATGGTGCACGCTGATGTTGTTCCATGAGTATAACGAGAAAGACACTTAGACGCAATGCAAGTGTTGGCAACCATGAAGAAGTCCATTCATGTATGGACGTTATTCTATATATAAACAATCGGGCATGAATGGGCTCTGTCCCATGTGTGGCCCGAGAATTACGAGTGGACGCGTATGCATGGGCCCAATCCCAGGCACAGATGGTCGTGGTGCATGGGATGCTAAGTGTTGGCGACTATAATGTCCAAGTGTGCGATCACTTAGACTACGCAATGTGGCACGTATATACTACTGTACATGTGGCACGAGAGAAAAGTTTGTTGATTTTGAAAATGATTGACATGTGCATTGGTACACATAGCCCAATGGGTCTTTTGATGATGATGATGACACTTGTTTTCTGTTGCACACGTGGCACAATGATTTTGAAAATGATGAATGAGTAATGCCTAAAGATTCGCGCGAGAATACTCTAGAGATCCTAAAAGCTCTTGGGTTAACATGACTTAGAGCTAATGCAAATGATTTGATTAGCGAAAAAATATTTTTTTCTTTGATTTAGTTTGAAAATCATCTGAGATTATGGAAAGTGGGGTCGGTTTAAGAATTAACCTAACATGGTTTAGTGAGCAAGATCAGGGATCTCACTTAATAAGTTCAGGAGAATTCCTAGTCTAATTTCGAAATTAACAAGCAACCTACTTGCTAATGTATCCCTAATCTAAAGCCAAGCAAACCTAACCTAGGTTTATCTTATTCTAGGAGAGATTAATCTTGTTTTGACTATTAGGTGTTTAGAAGGAATAGGCTTGTCAAGCCTAAAGAGAGAAGAAGTGGGTTATGAAATCCTTTTGTTTGAATTGGGTCTTGAAGCCCAAAGATTTGGTGAAGTGGGTAAGGATCCCAACCTCATTAGAAATGGGCTTGTGAAGCCTAAAATTGATAATGGGTTGTAAAACCCAAGATTCAAACTTAAGGCCCATGATGTGAATCATGGGTTCTTAGTTCAAAAGGGAGGAAAGTGGGCCCAACAACCCACTAAATAGGTTATAGGCCCACAAAAGTTTATTTGAAAGTTTTTTAGATGATTTATTCTTTTTTAGGGCAAAAGTGTTATTTTGGGCATAAGGGTTTTATGGCTTTCAGACAAACTTTTGCCCACTAGAATCAAGCAACACTTTTTGACAATAACATAAAAGTTATATGACAATTTGGATCAAAAAGTGAGTAAAACAACTTTTTATCAAAACCACAATTTTTCATGGATCAAAAAGTGTATTTTTATGCCAAAATGAAGAACATCAAACATACATTTTTTTTTCATGGAGCATGATTTTATATTTTTTATTCATGTGATTTTAAACATGATGACTACATGTTAACTACATCACACAATGATATTTTTCTTATCTAACATGAATAGTCGTAAGAAAAAGCATGATTTTGACATTTTTCTAGCATGATTTCTAGTTGACATTGATTTTATCAAGATGATATTTACATGATGATGATATTTACATGAATATGATATTTACATAATTCTAGCTATATGAAAATATCAACATGTAGTAAACTTTATGCAAATCACATAAACTAGATTTTAATGTAAGCATACATGAAACATAATAGCTAGTCCATAGATCAAAGCATAACAATTAGAAAATGAAAAACCAAATATCATGAAATGATTAAATAACTCATTTATTGGATGGACAAGATACTACATGGTTGATTTAGTACAAAATAGGTTGAGGTTAGGGATATTACCTAGCTTTAGTCCAAACTCTAAGAAAAGCTAGAGATCCCACTTTGATGTTCAACCTATTTGTAGTGGTTTGCCCTTCTTGGTCTGTTTTTTAGAAAGAAAAATGGTGGAAGGAACACTTTTCTCTCTCTAAGAAAAATGAGAGTTGAAAGTCTCTGGAGTTGTTTTGGAAAACAAAGAAAAGATTTATTTTCACTCCAGGACCTCACTTTACATGCAGGTGGGTGATTAAAACCTCAAAAAACTTCTTTATTTTAAAGGGAATAAACTCCTGATTTTGACGTTTTTTGAATACATGGGTCGAGGTGCCATCACCTAATTTCGTGTACACCGCTCACGTTTTCACACTTTCTCACTTAATCCCACGCCAATTCAAGTTAAAATTTTGACCACATTTTATGTGGGTCCCACGTTTAACATGTATCTTGAGGTAAACAAAAGGAAGGACACCTTCATCCGAGGTGCTAAAATTTGGTGTCTACATTTCCAATCACAAAAGCTGGATGTATCGACCGACCCCCCATGAGTGGGATTGGCAAACCTGTCATAATTTTGAGGGGAGGATCTGGCAAATAAAAGGACGGGTCTGGAAAATAAAAGGACCAGTAGTAGTGCACCCCTCGAGACATGACGCTAATAAGCCTTGTATTTATACTCGTTAATTGGTACTGTATATTTGTCGGCTGACGGCCATCCTTGCTCCTTAAAAATGTTATACATCCATTGAGCTATGTTAGACATACTCTCTCTTGCAGGAGGATTGGCTTGTATACTGTAACCCAATGGATCTGACGCCAACAACAATCACCAAAATACCAAATGCCGACATTCGACCCTGGGTCGAACAATATGTACCTCAAGCGAGTCATGTGGCGTGCTAAAATAATATATTCATGTTGAGCGTACCAGCTATCACTAAATGGGTCCCATATTGTCTCCTCAAGAGTCCTCACCTCGACTTGCTCCCTAACTTTCTGAAGAAAGTGCTTCATTACATCAATCTATTATTTGGTCCTTTTGTTTTTGTTGATGTAATGCCTCACCCTCACATTTCAGGTCTGCAGTCCCATACTCAATGAGAACCGGGCATTCCCGCGGAACCATTAACAACCTGTAACTCTAGGGTGTACGCGTTACACTAAGCCAACAAGAAGCTTGAACTCATATTCAAGATGCAAGTAAAATAAAACTGATTAAAACAAACGAATGAACGAATATTCCCGAAAGAATAATGGACTAAACATGTGTCCGAACCAAAGAAATAAAACTTAATTAAAAGATTAACTATTGCCTTCACGAAAATCTAGAAAACTCTGAAGACTTATTCTTGCCTTACGAATGCCACCGCTACTGTATAATCGCCTGATGACCTGGACCTAAAAAGATTAATTATGCTAGGTTAAAACCTAGCCAGTAAGTTCACTACTTCCATTGGCTTAGATTAAGGATAACCATGAGTTTCACAAGAGTGTATTAACATTATTGCATAAGATATGTCAATATAAAATATTAAACAAAGTAAAGAGATGCATAGATTGACGGTTGTGGTGTTTTATGATCTTTGCTAAAGATTTGGTTCTCGTAACATATTGTGTACTTAGTTACTACCCACGTTTCACCCGTCCCTGTAGTTCACTGAGACACTAGTCGTGCGCTACGTGAATCTAATGAACCGCCTTGAAATTCGTCCCCCGAACATTAGTAACCCTGTCGGCGTTACTTATATGTCAAGTGATTCCATAGACTTCACTTTGCGATTCCGTAGACCTCGCTTGGGGAGGACCAGGACTTTACAGGACCTAACTATGTTTGCACATAAGCCAAATAACTTATTTAAGCACACATCAAGCTTACGGAGGATAATTTCGTATTAAGCATGTTCACTTGTGATCACCATCCCAAGTATACTCAACCAAGGGTTTAAAGATACATTCACTACTATTAATACATGTTTAAACATAAACATACATATCATATATCATGTAGATCCCAAACATAAATATAAACAACTTCATTAAAGATAAAAGATGAGACTTATTGACAAGACCAGCAGTATTGATACTCCCTTTTGTGGCTATCGATGCTGCTTACATCCGTTGGATACTCCTTTTGTGAGTATTGATACTCCTTATATCTATTGGCTTCCGATGTGGGTAGTATTGATACTCACATATACTATCTGTGTTCTGCGCGATTTCAGGCCTTCGATTTCACTTGTTTTTTTATGTAAACAAGGGTTCATGCTATACAAAAGTTAGGGTTTTATAACCATGCTTCTAGTATCATAATTTTCATGCACAATATCATTAAAACATATGTAATCCTTATGTAAATATAGATTCATGCTTTCAATCATATAGAAAATGTATATAACACATGTAGTTTAGATTTCATGCATTCACTCATTAGAAGCAAATACCAACATTAAAGAAATCTAAATCTACACCAAAAGAGCAAATTACTACTTGTCTTAAAGCAACCGTCTCCCAACTGCGAGGAAGAAGAAGAAGAAGAAGAATCCTTGCGCTCTCTCACGAACTTGATCACTTCGATCTCTCCTTCTTAAACACTAGGTTCTCCTCCAAGAAGTTCTTTCTCCCTCTCTCTCTCTCTCTCTTGCTCTAGTCGATTCACCCTCACTTGCTCTCCCTCTCTCTTGGTCGATCAAAACAAAAGAGTTTAATTAGGTTAGTTTATATTTATAAATAATATAAATCTAAACCTACTAAAACTCTAATAGGGTGCCCTTGAACAAAGTGGGCTGCCTCAAAAACATTAGTATCTTACAATAAAAAGGTATTACAGGGTACCCTTGAACAAAGTGGGCTGCCTCCCAAACATTAGTATCTTACATTAAAAGGGTATTACAATCTACCCCCCCCCCCCTAAAAAAGGATTTCGTCCTTGAAATCGCACATACCTCTTCAAAAAGATCCGGATAACTCGCGCACATCTCTTCTTCTCTCTCCCACGTGGCCTCACGCTCATCATGATGATGCTACTGCACCTTCACCTAAGGTATTAATCTTGATCTAAGCTTCTGCTCCTTGTAGTTAAGAATCCTATAAGGCTTCTCTATATAGGTTGCTCCTGGCTGCAACTCTAACTCGTGGAAATCGACCACTGCTGGGCGATCCTCATCTCTGAGATGTTTCCAAAGCATAGACACATGGAAGACATCTTGAACTCCTACCAACTGATCTGGTAAAGCTAACTGGTAAACTACTTTTCCTACTCTCTCTAGATAGGAAAAGGTCCAACGAACCCCGGCGACAACTTTCATTTCTTGCCGAACCGTAGAACACCCTTCATCGGTGATACCTGTAGTAGTACCTGATCTCCTACTTCGAACTTAAGTTCCCAACACCTCTGATCGGCGTAGCTTTTCTGTCGACTATGTGTTGCACGTATACGCTCTCTGATTAGGGTTATTTTCTTCGTAGTCTGTTGTACTGTTTCCGATCTTGGAAGTTTTGACTCTCCAATTTCCGCCCAACATACTGGAGATCTGCAAGGTCTACCATACAATGCTTCAAATGGTGCCATCCCGATGCTAGTTTGGTAACTATTGTTGTAGGCAAACTCGACAAGTGGTAATGAATATTCCCAGTTGCCCGTTTAAGTCTATAACTACACAACGGAGCATATCTTTCAACACCTAGTTAACTATCTCCTTCTATCCATCCATTTGAGGATGAAAAGCTCTACTAAAGTCAAGCTGCGTTCCAATAGCTTCTTGAAAAGCTCCCCAATACTTCAAGGTAAATGAAGTATCTCGGTCCGACACCATTGAGACTGGAACTCCATGATATCGAACTATCTCCTTCACATACGACATTGCCAACTGCTCTACGATGTATGTCTTCTATACTGGGACGAAGTGTGCGCACTTGGTTAGTCTATCCACGGTCACCCAAATGGAGTCGTTTCCTTTCCTAGTCTTGGGTAATCCGTCGATGAAATCTATGGATATATTCTCCCACTTCCACTCGGGTATATCTAAGGACTGCAAAGTACCTGCAGTTTTTTGATGCTCTGCTTTCACTTGCTGACATATAAAGTATATACACACGAACTCTGCAATGCTACGCTTCATTCTTGGCTACCAGAAGTGTCGTTTGAGATCCCGATACATCTTGTTCTCTCCAGGATGTATAGTGTACTTACTATGATGTGACTCATTCAAAATGTTCTTCCTCAGCTCAGATTTCTCTAGAGCATACAGGTGACCCTTGAACCTCAAGCCACCATCATCTCCAATAGTATGTACATAATTTCTCCTTGTTGGACACCCACAACTTTGTCACGGCACCATTGACCGATTCTTTGCTCACTGATAATTTAGCTTACCAGAGTAGGTTGAATGACCACACTACCCAACAACAGCTGTCTCTACTCGCGGGTAGCCAAATCGAAGTCATACTCTGAAGTTATCTCCAATAGTCGCCAATGCTGAACCATCATAATCGCCACTATGCCCCTAGGTTGCCTACTTAGAGCATCTGCCACCACGTTGGCCTTTCCTGGATGGTACCGCAACTGGAAGTCATAGTCCTTCAGTAGTTCCAACCATCTACACTTTCCCATGTTCAGCTCCTTTTGTGAAAACAAGTATTTGAGACTTTTATGATCCGAAAAGTGCTCAAACCTTTCCCTTATCAAGTAGTGTCTCCAGATCTTGAGTGCAAACACTATGGCTGGTAACTCAAGATTATGAGTCAGATAGTAATGCTCATGTATCCTCAATTGTCTCAAAGCATATGCAATCACTCGGTCGTTCTGCATCAAAACACATCCCAGTCCCTGATGCAACACATCAATAAACACTATGAGTTCGGCTTCACTCTCCGGTATGATCAAAACTAGGGCTATTGTCAAAACTTAACCTTCAATTCTTGAAACGCTTATTCACACTTGTCATCCCACTTGAATGGAACATCTTTCTTTGTGAGACTTGTCAAAGGACCTGCTATACGCGAAAATTCTTCGATAAACTGCCTGTACTAGCCAGCCAAGCCTAAAAAACTTTGAACCTCTGTCGCTGTGGTGGGTTGCCGCTACTCCAATATAGCCTGAACTTTGGAGGGATCCACTGTCACTCCTACCCCTGAACTACGTGTCATAAGAACTTTACCTCTTGTTACCAAAATTTGCATTTTTTGAATTTAGCATACAACTGGTGCTCTCGTAAAGTCTGAAGCACTCTACGCAAATGAATCTCGTGGTCTTCTTGTGTCTTGGAGTAAATAAAGATGTCGTCAATGAAGACTATCACGAAATGGTCCAAGAAGTCTCTGAAAACTCGATTCATCAGATCTATAAACACAGTCGGTGCATTGGTAAGCCCAAACGGCATTTCTAAGAACTCGTAAGACTCATATCTTGTCAGAAATGTTGTCTTAGGAATGTCCTGCTTTCAGATTCTAAGCTGGTGATAACCTGACCTTAAGTCTATCTTAGAGAACCATTATGCTCCCTTAAGTTGATCAAACAGATCACCTATCCTAGGCAAAGGATACTTATTCCTAACCGTAACCTTGTTCAGTTCCCGGTAGTCTATAAATAGTCTCATGGACGCATCTTTCTTTTTAACAAAAAAAATTGGTGCTCCCCAAGGTGACGAACTATGATGTATGAAACCCTAAGCCAAAAGCTAGTCTATATGGTTTTTTAATTCTTTCATCTCTATTGGTGTTGTCTGATAAGGTGTCTTAGCAATCAGTTTTGTGCCCAGAACCAGCTCTAAATAGAAGTTATCTCTCTGTGAGGTGGTAACCTTGGGACCTCGCAAAATACATCGCGGTATTCATGCACCACAAGAATCAATTAAAGCTCTCTGCCTCCAACCGGATGCTCAAATATATCCACAACGCACAAATGTGTCCTATCAAGACCACATTCTTGCGACAACGACAGCACATATGTCGATTCCTCTAATATGAAAAATATTACCATTTTCGTGTAACAATCCAACTTCGCATGGTATACAGCAAGCCAATCCATTCCTAGTATAACATCGAAGCCCTCTAGACCTAACACATAAAGATTTGAGGTAAAATCTAGTTTTCCCAAAATAATGACACAACCATTACATACTAGTTCTGCTGGTACTGTCCTCTCTATAGGTAACATAACAGAGAAAGGGTAATCACACTTTTTTGGCTTAAGTGTCAAGGTGTCCATAAACATACGAGATATAAAGGAATAAGAAGCTCCAGAATCAAAAAAGATTTGGCCAGGCCGAGTGTGAATTAGGAATGTACCTTCCACCATTCCCCTGGCGCTCTCGCATCCCTAGGTAATACAGCATAGGCTCTACCCTGAGGCTGTCCCTGCTGCTGTCTCTACTGGTTAGGTGTTGGTTGTGGTCGAGCTTGACCCTGTCCGTTCTTCCTCGGCTGTTGATTCTGCCTAGCCCCTTGTGCTCCATTGCTGTGCAGGCAATCTACTGCTCTGTGTCCTATCTCACCATAGACATAACAATGTCCTTTAATCACATGCTTATTGCCCCCTTCAGCTCTCAGTGCTTTAGGCTGTGCAGGAACTACCGCAACAGTGTTCTTCTCTTCAGTTTTCTATCCCTTCCAGTTACCCAGGTTGTCACGGTTCTTCCCTTGCTGTCCTTGACCATTCTTTGGTTCACGTTTATCTGTTGACTTGTGCTTAGCCTTTTCACTTCTCTTCCGCCGTGCCTCTTGAATTTCCTGGTCATGAAGTCGTGTACACTCTACAACTTTAGCAAAAGTATCGAAGCTCATTTGTCCAATGATATGCCTAAAAATCTGGCGATTCAATCCCCTCAGAAACTTATGTATCTTACTTTGTTTAGTCGGAATGAAACCCGATGCATACAATGCTAGTCTAGAGAACTCCCTCTCATACTCAACCATTGTTTGGTACTCCTTTTGTCTCAAGTCTTGGAATTCTTTCTCCATCGCCATACGTACACTTTGAGGAAAGTACTGTTTAAAGAACATAACTTAGAACTGTTGCCAAGTTAGGGTGGTAGTATCTAGATCCTGGGAATGAGGTTCCCGCCAATCCAGCGCATCATCTACAAGCTGAAAAGCTGCAAACCTCTGCTTATACTCTTCTGGACACTCGAAAGTCCGAAACGTCTTCTTTAACTCGTTGATCCACTGATGTGCTATTAAAGGATCTGTAGAGCCCCCAAAGGTTCACGACTTCTAACTCAGAAAGTGCTTATGTAACTCAAGACCTCGCTTGAGGAGGACAAGGTATTTACAAAACCTAACTATGTTTGCACACAAGCCAAACAACTTATTTAAGCACACATCAAGCTTATGGAGGATAATTGTGTATTAAGAATGTTCACTTGTGATCACCATCCCAAGTGTACTTAACCAAGTGTTTAAAGATGCATTCATTACTATTAATATATGTTTAAATATAAACATATATATCATACATCATGTAGATCACAAATATGAACATAAAGAACTTCATTAAAGACAAAAGATTAGACTTATTGATAAGGCCAGCAGTATCGATACTCTCTTTTGTGAGTATCGATACTACCTGTGTTTTGTGCGATTTCAGGCCTTCGATTTCACTTGTTATTTCATGTAAACAAGGGTTCATGCTATACAAAAGTTAAGGTTTTATAACAATGCTTCTAGTGTCATAGTTTTCATACATAATATCATTAAAAGACATGTAATCCTCATGTAAACCTAGATTTATGCTTTCAACCAAAGAAAAAATGCATACAACACATCAAAGGAACCTAAATCTACACCAAAAGAGCAAGTTACTACTTGCCTCAAAGCAACCGTCTCCCAACCGCGAGGAAGAAGAAGAAAAATCCATGTACTCTCTCTCACGAATGCGATCACTGCGATCTCTCCTTCTCAAACCCTAGGTACTCTAAGAAGTTTTCTCTCTATCTCTTTCTCTTGCCCTAGTCGATTCACCCTCTCTTGCTTTCCCTCTTTCTTGGTCGATCAAAACAGAAGAGTTTAATTGGGTTAGTTTATATTTATAAATAATATAAACCTAAACCTACTAAAACTCTAATAGGGTGCCCTTAACAAAAGTGGGCTGCCCCCCAAACATTAGTATCTTAAATTAAAAGGGTATTACAATTGAATGCACATGTAAAGGGACACAGGGCCATAGCTACGGGGCTTGGGTCTCTTAAGATTGGCACTAGTGTGTTAAAGTGAGTATAGGACTAGAACTGTAAAATGAAAATAAAAAACAAAACAAAAATATTAGAATCTTTGTAATGTACAAAGTATGTCGAAGTAAATTATTTAACAAGATTTATAAATTCGTTCAGGTATTGTTGTTCTCTAGTTATAGGTATTCACCTTTGTAAGGTATTCAAAACATGTAAGCCATCCAATGCTAGTAACAGAAATTTAGGAAAGACTACTGGCCCTTTAAGCGATATAAAGAATCCTCAAGCGATCTCTTCGGTTTCTTTAGATGTATATCTGCCAGCAGAACCCAAAATGTTGACCTTGAAAGATGACATTATAGGATACCTTCATACTTAAATGCCTGCTTATGCTCATTAAACTCTTTAACCTTGTTTCGAAGATACATCAACATTGTTAAATCGAAATCAAGTAAATCGTCGGTGTTAAAGAGTGGAAGATCCCCCTTACCTATTGGAATCTCAATAAAGTACGTGTCCAATGGGGTAAAGCCAATCTGTAAATATAGGAAGTGAAATGTATGTATGGTATCTCACTAATGCTCTAATAATCCCTCTACAAGTCTTTTGTCACTTTTGGCTACATAAATCGTACATAGATGTATCCACCCACATTTATCAATAATCTTTTTAGTCTCCTCATTGTGAGTCACTGCCGTGTATACTTGGTGTAGCTCACTCCAACCCCTACAAATTGTGTAAAATTTGGTTGTTGATTGATCATGTTTATCAAGTAATCATTGAACGTGCCCTCCGAAACCACTTTGTATTGTTCTATAGGTAAGTTTGGGTTTGCTATTTCACATTGATCAACTTGAAATGTTATTTCTCGACGCTTAGGACGGTTTTCTCTCATAAATATACTAGATTTAACTCGTGCCTTCGGCGCGATAATTGTCGTTCTGCATATTCGTCGAAGGCACGGGTTACAGTTGTCGTTCCGTATGTTTGTCATGTTTAATTAAATTCGTTCAACATATTTGTAGGCACGTAAAATACCGTCAAACATGATAGTTATGCACAAAATAATAAACATGTATTTGTAGGCATGTGCAATACTGTCAAACATGATAGTCATGCACAAAGTTATATATAGATTTGCATCTAATCCATATAAGTTACCAAATATGTCCTATTCAAAAAGTTTGATAACAATCTAATCATTAGTACTATATAAAAAAACTTCATTTGTCCCTCGTATCATTGGCACAATCAAGTTTATCCTTATGGTTTTGTACGACCATAAAGAGTTCTGGCCAATTTGGAAAAACTCCATGTGTCTACACGCACCAAGGTTGGTGAATCATTTATCTATATGCAAACCTGCATTTGTTAAAGTAAAATTCCACATTAGCACCAAAAGTTTTACTAAACATTTATCATGCATTGCAAGTCACCCAAAATATTACCCTATGAATTCCTCCCCAATCCATGCATTGATATAAGATATTTATTTTCTCTACAGTCAGCTTATCATTTCGCCTTTTCATATCAATCACCGCTTTATTCCATATTATTTACAAAATGTTAATTGGAGAACTTGTATTAATTATATGAAATTATCAAATTCCAATAATATAAAATTTGTTGGAAAGCTATAACTTTACACTCTACAATAGAACTTTGGGATAAATAATGATTGTTGTTGAATTAATTTCATCTTCTAATAATAAGACATTAATTCTGCTAGTACCAGTGCACCTAGATAAGGCAACATATAACTGTCCATAACTAAACACTGGCGTTCGCAAGTCTATTCCAACATATTTCACTGATTGTCCTTGAGCTTTATTTATTATCATTCCATACGCTAATCGAACTGGAAATTGGCGTCTTGTCATTTGGTCAGCCAATTCTGAAGAAGATGGGGTTAGCGATATTCTTGGAATAAAGACTAAATTGCCAGCTTTATCCCCAGTCAAAATTTTAGCTTCGATTATTCGTGATTGACTTCGAACAACCATCAATCTTGTGCCATTACAAAGACTATCCTTAGATGCCAGGTTCCTCAGCAACATTATTGGGCAACCCACTTTCAGTTCAAGCTTAAACAGTGGTAATCCTGGTGGATTTAGTGAATTTAAGAACCCATTTGGATAACGCGTTCCCATAGTATCACCATTCAATTCACAATCAGCCATCTTGTCTGCAGCTAGATAGGTGATTATTTCTCCAGAAAAAAAGTTTAATATTTCGCTATTAATAGCACAAATATCATCGTTACGTCCAGAAAGAATAGTTCTTTCAGTTAAGAAGTTCGATGATACTGTTCCAACCTCATTCAACTGTGGGTAAGTTAAAAAAATAGTTTACGTAGATTTTGACATTTGTGAATTGAAGATGGTAACTGCACAATTTCTTCTGGGTTCGTCCCAACCTACAACAATGATTAAATTCAAACATTGTGGTCTAACATTAAAAATGAATTTAGCAAATAAACTAAATGAAAAATAATTACCTCAATCAAATATCTTGCAAAATCTACATTCCCTAGCTTGTGATTACTTAATCGCATGTTTTGAGCTAGGTTTAGGACATTGATGTGTGCCCAAAGTGGCGACTGTCTTAATGATGCAGCCACAATTTGTTTTGAACTCTCTTTGGTATTACAGGTAAAATTTGTCGAAAGTCTCCCCCTAAAACAATTGTGATATCTCTAAATGGTTTGTTGTTGTCACGATCATCTTGTAGCGTGCGATCAACTGCTTCAACACAATATTTATGCTGCATTAGAACTTTATCCCATATTATTAGTTTTGTTTCTCTAAATAACTCGACTTGCAATGACTGCTTTGTGAAACCACAAATTAAATTTTCCAATACATCTAAAGGAATGCAAAATGTTGAATGTGCAGTTCGACCTCCAACCAATAGTAAGGACGCAATTCTAGTAGAAGCAACTGTAATAACTATATTCCCACTGCAACAACAACTTGCTGCTATTGTGTTATATAGAAATGTCTTTCCAGTCCCAGCACCACCATTCAGAAAAAATATTAAGCCTTTGTTTTCATTTACAGAATCCATTACTGCAATGTAAGCTAACCGGTGTGCATCATTAAGACGTTCAACATTTACAGTTACATCTGTTTCTTCTTAAATGTTAAACTGAAGTTTTTTATGATCCCAAATTAGTCTGTTGCCAATAATTTCACTCCACGTTTCGGTTGAGTGTGGCATAGGTGGGAAATTTGTTAGATTTTTTCCTAATTCTTGTAGTAGTTGATTCAAAAGGTATAATCCGTAATCATTTATTTGTTCCTCAGTTGGATTAGGAAGTACCTCTTGTTGTGTCGAATTTCATCACATACATTTACTCCGAATCTATTCCATATCTCATCTGGATGCAAAGGAGAACATTGCAAAAGAATGATACTAAAAAGTCCCCTTAACTGATATCCAGTGTTCATAATTGCGGCTTCTTCTAGACATTGTATCCATTCTCCGTCATCTTCTAAAAGTCCATGGGAAACACAGGCTGATTTAAATGTATCATGCATATGATCATTGACTTTGCGTAGGCTTACAAAAGATGTTGAGCCCCTAACTATGGTTAGTAAATCGTAGGTAAAATCTCTCACCTGCATTAGGGCTAACAAAATACATCCTACCAATTGCGAAACCCTGTTGTCTTGGACTCCAAGGTTTTTTGAGAGTTATTCCACATAAAGTGTTGGGGAAATTCTTGATAGGTGTATGTGCGTGCTGCTGGATTCAAGTCACAGTATGAAAAGAACGCCATTAATGATGAGTTTTGTAGTTCAGCTTTTTGTAGAATGACATTGGCTGGTTCTGTAGAATTAAAAATAACTTGAGGCATGCCAGGTAAATGTACTGCTAATCGTACTACTGATGGATGTTCTTCATGTAATAAATGACCAAATATTCGCCAAGCAACTTTTGGTGGACCAATATACCTTGCATCAAGTTATTGTTGAATCTCATCGAGCCCTCCCATTATCATCGTTGTGCGGTAATGTCCTTTATAGATGTACTTGTGAATATATTTAATGCATCTTAAACCCGCACACACTTCAACATTGATATGACAATTAAACATTCTAGAAAGATATGGATTATATGGTACCACATCTCTGTTATCAACTTTATGACCCTTCTTTGTAGTAAACACATGTCCATCATCACTTCGATGATAAATTGGATATCCATGTTCTTCAAGAGTTATTGTTCCATTAAATTTTTGAGGATATCTTTTTGTGCATTTATCATTTTCCATACATGGAGATTCAGTATTCTGATGACCACACGGACCATGTATCATACAACTTTTGATCGTATCGAAGAATACAGGGTCATTAGTTTCATCAGGAAATTCTGCACAAACTATTCTATCCCCTTGCTCAATGGTTCGAATCTTTATCTGAAGCTTGAAGAAATATAAGAGCGTGCATATGAGGTAACCTATGTTTTTGGAACTCAATTGTAAAAACGTGTGCAATTGTTTTTCCAAATACACCTTTTTTATTTATTTTATCCATCAAGCATTTTCTCTTCCTCTCAAAAACACGGGCAACCAAATCTGGACGATTTGTTGCTTGTTTAAAGGGTTTTAGAGCAGAAGTAATTTCTGGCCAATTAGGATTTGCGTCATAGTGAGAAAAATATCAGGATGATGGTTAAAACGTGTTATTGCCATCGAATCTTGGTAAATTTCAAACATATGCCTTGCACTACCAGTAAATGAAGATGGTAAGATAAATCGTTGACCAACTTGATCAGGTCTTAACCCATCATCTTCTATATCCGTAAGGCCACTATAAAGTTCAACACGTAGTATATTTTGGTTATGCTTAATAAAGGACAATCGATTCTGCTCAGTTACAGCCCAAGCATCTACCAAAAACTCTTGAAATAATTTACCTACCCTTAAATTTGTTGAATATTTTGACGAACGTTGGAATAAACGGTAACTATAATACTGCATTTGAGCTATGCGAGCATCTTTTGGAATATTAGTTGTGATGTACCACTGCCTAAGTTCTAGTTCCCATCCAGGCTCACGATAAGAAAACAACAAAACGTAATGTAATAGTAAGTACGCTGGGTGACACTCAAATATCTGCATAGGTCTGTTACCTCCTCTCAGATATAAAACAATATCCCTCATTCCAGTTATTTCAGTTCCATCTCCAGTTAATACAACAACAATTTCCTCTGTCGATGGTAGATTGTAACGCCTTCTTTCAGTAGCTGCGCTATAATGTAGATAAACAAGTAAGTTTTGATCCAACAAATTTATTTGATTTAGAATTGCATAAGCCTGACGATATATGGGATATAAATCATTTGAGTCAACATAGTATCTTGAATAATTTCAAGAATTTTTATTTTCAACTTTGGATTTCTTCTATCACGAATATCTAATGCAGAAGATGGATCGTAAATGTAAAGTTGAGAATATCTTGGTTCTTCACTTGGCTATGGTAAGAGTGCTCATGTCCTATAGTGCTATTCTCCATGTATAATAAATGAGTTCGGACCTCTTCCCTTAAGGGTTCTTGGTGGCATTGTACAACCAAGACTCATAAAAGCATTAGATGCATTATATCTTCGAATTTTACTCTGAAATAACTTTGACATATCATCCCCTCCATCATATAAAGCTTTAAGTGGCGAAGGGAGTGTTCACAGGGGAGGTAGGCGTATCTTTCCTTGAAGGCAACACTTTCCAAATATAGGGTTTCTTACAGATGAGCGGGTCAATCTTTCATCAATCCAGTGTAATGCTAGACAATAACGACATGGTACATCCATTTATCCAAGAAAGTGTCGCCCAAGTGTGTTAGCAGAGAGATTTTGATTTATGATTGGAGTTCTGAAGATTGTCCTACACATAAGAAGTTATCTCAATTTTAGTAGGAGGAGGAACATGAAATAGGTGGTAATAGTAATATTTTTCAGGTAGATTTACATTTCATGTTAGGTTGTGGATGATGTGCCTGCCATTGATGTGGTGGCCGTCAAATTCTGGAACTCGTCAGCCATATTTCGTGGTAGAAGCAAAGAATTCAAGTTAACCCTATTTTCGACTGGTTATCCATTGTCAAAGGAGTTTTTGCATAATTACACATGTCCAATAAAGCTGGAGTTTGCACAACTAAACCATTCGACGACATTGTCTCCACATCATTGTACCTTGTTCTCTTAGTTGGTCTAAGTTGTTCTGAGCGTTGTAACATCTCCGTTTCTCGACGCAATCATTGAGCCAATGCTTATTTTGATGGATTATTAATATTCACCACTTAATACGTATAAATGAACAATATATACAGTACATTATTTTATGAGTTAGTTAATTAAGAATAAGAAATGACTTATGTTATTTATTATATAGATTTTAAATTTTGGGAGCTGACCTTTTCATTATGGATAGTTTGAATCCGTTGAGGAGTTTGTGGAGCAACTTGACTTATGTTTTCTTGAAGATTTGTTCTACCTTCTATTATTCTCAAAGCTGGAAGTGGTCCAGACAATATTCCGGTCTCTCGGCGTAGTAAATTATTCTAATACCATCAACAAACATATCGTACATGTGATCTAGACATGCCATCTCGCAATAATAACTCTTGTAAAAATCTAAACATATTATTGAACTTGTAACATACATACCTCTGATTCCACTGTCTTTCCTTTACCCTTTTCCAAACTTTTCAATCTTTCTTTTTCACGACGCATTCGTTGAGCTTGTGAACGTATCGATAAATTATTCTAGCAATAAAAAATTGCACGAATATAAAAATGTAAATGAATCATTAAACATGTAACAAAATGTAATATATTAAGAATATCTTATACATACATTTATTTGTGTGTCCATTCCTTTTTCTTTTTCCAAAGTTCCTCCATTTTCCTTTTCTGAGTTCGAAGTCATGCGTGCTTCTTTCCCCTTAAATAGCTTTGTAATTACAATGGAGAAATTAATACAATAAGAATTACAAAATTATTAATTTTATATTAAAATAGAAAATAAGAGCTATGAACAAAATCGCTAACGCTGACACCATTAGTTTGTAGGTAATCAAACTATATACAGCAAGATATTTCGTCTCATTAGTATTCAATTTAAATAAAATAATGTGTTTAATCTATTTAATAAAAGAAGCAAGAATTTTTTCTTACAGTGCGGCTTAACGATAAATCAACCTGCAGGGGTAGCAACAACAAAAATTTAATTTTTGTAAGTATTATAACAATATAAGCTTAAAATAAATTTAAATTCATTCAAAACAACCCACATTAATACCAACTTGTTTAAAATAAAGATATAATTTCAAAACCTTAGGAAACTAAATTAGAGTACGGATATTGCCACATTATTGTAACATACTTTTTTCCGAGGACCCATATGGAGATGATGTTCTCCGCACCATATAGATCATCGTATTCGTAAATTAGCTGGCCGGCTATAAAAATTCTAACCCCATCAGAAGTTTATCAGAAATCAGTGGTCTAGAAAAAGGCCTAAAATTTACCTATCTTCCATTACTTATTTGAGGGTGTTAGATAATGAGTTGATTTTCGAATATAATGATCTAGATGGTGTGGATGACATCGTACCACCGAAAATTAACCCTTGAATTATCTTTCTCCAACAAGTTTTAAGTAATCGTCCTCATTAAATTTGTAATGCCCCGCCCTCACCTTTCAGGTCTGCAGCCCTTACTCAATGAGAACTAGGCATTCCAGCGGAACCATTAATAACCTATAGCTCTAGGGTGTACGCGTTACACCAAGCAAACAAGAAGCTTGCACTCACATTCAAACACAAGTAAAATAAAGCTGAAATAAACTTTATTAACTTCTATTATAAGTTGTCAAATGAACAAACGAATCAACAAATATTCTCAAAGAATAATAGACTAAACATGTGTCCCAAATAAAACTAAACTTGAATGAAAGAATATCCTATGTCTTTACGAAAATCTAAGAAAACTCGGAAAACTTATTCTTGCCTTTCTCGTACTCCACCTCTATCGTGGATTCGCCTACTGACCTGGATCTGAAAAGATTAATAATACTAGGTCAAAACTTAGCCAGCAAGTTCACTAGTTTTCATGGCTTAGATTTAGGATAACCATAAGTTTCATATGAGTGCATTAACAATATTGCATAAGATTTATCAACATAAGAGATTGAACAAAGTAAAGAGATGCACAGATTCACAGTTGTGGTGTTTTATGGTCTTTAGTTAAGTTTAGATTCTCGCATCAAGTGGTGTACTCTAGTTACTACCCACGTTTTACCCGTCCTTGTAGTTCACTCGAGATACTGGCTGTGCGTCACGTGAATCCGATGAACAGTCTCGAAATCTATCCCCCGAATACTAGTAACCATGTTGGCGTTACTTACGTATTAAGTGATTATGTAGACCTTACTTGGCAATTCCGTAGACTTCGCTTGAAGAGGAACAGACCTTTATAGGACCTAAACTATGTTTGCATGCAAGCCAAACAAGTTATTTAAGCACACATCAAGCTTATGTAGGTTTCATTCTTTGCTCATAAATACATATATTCATATGATAGGCATATTATACATCATGATAGCCCTTAAACCAAAGCCCATATTCATTAAAAACTCTAAAACAGCTTAAATAAGGCCATTAGGTCAGTTGGTATCGATACTAGCTTTGTTGGTATCGATACCAAACTTCTTTGCAGGAATAGATGTGGCCATTGGTGGTATTGATACTAGCCTAGTATCGATACCACCTGAGCCTGGTATCGATACTGGCTTCGTCTGTTGGTCAGGCTTTAGCCGGTATCGATACCTACTCTGTGGGTATCGATACTCCTTGGGTTTTTTTGCGATTTTAGGTTTTAATCTTCAACAAAACTATGTGGAAATATGGTTTTTCTCACCTGCAATGATAGGGAATCATATATTCATCAAGTATTTATAAATTCTATGCATTCTAACCATTAGAAACATGCAAATATCATACAATCATAGATTTCTCGCATTCATTTATGTAGTTATCCTATAAACAACATATACACTAGGTTTTCATACATTCAATCATTAAGAAAGCATACCAACATCATAGAAAACCTAAATCTACACGAAAAGAGCAAGTTACTACTCACCTCAAAGCAATCCGTCTCCCAAACCTAAGGAAAAAGAAGAAGAATCCCTACACTTGAAGCCTTCAATCCCTTCTCCCATGCACATGATTCTTCCTCGATCAACTTTCAAGAGAAAATTGAAGTTTCCCTGCCTCCAACCCTAGTCGATTCTCTCTCTCTCTCTCTTGCTCTACTTCTCTCTTGGTCGATCAAAACAAAAGGGGGTTTGGGGTTAGTTTATATTTATATCTGATATAAACCCAAACTTACTAAAGCTCTAACAGGGTGCCCTTAACAATGTTGGGCTGCCCCCCAACATTAGTAACTTCTAGGAATAAAGGTATTACAATCTACCTCCCTAAAAGAGGATTTCTTCCTCGAAATCGCATATACCCCTTCAAAAAGATCCGGGTAACTCGCGCGCATCTCCTCTTCTCTCTCCCACGTGGCCTCACGCTCATCATGTTGATGCCACTAAACCTTCACCCAAGGTATTGATCTTGACCTAAGCTTCTGTTCTTTGTAGTCAAGAATCCTATAGGCTTCTCTACATAGGTTGCTCCTGGCTACAACTCTAACTCGTTGAAATCAACCATTATTGGACGATCCTCATCTTTGAGATGCTTCTGAAGCATAGACACATGGAAGACATCATGGACTCCTACCAACTGATCTGGTTAAGCTAACTGGTACACCACTTTCCCTACTCTCTCTAGGATAGGAAAAGGTTCAACAAACCGCGATGACAGCTTCCCTTTCTTGTCGAACCGTAGAACACCCTTCATCGGTGATACCTTCAGTAGTACTTAATCACCTACTTCAAACTCAAGTTCCCTACGCCTCTGATCGGCGTAGCTTTTCTATCGACTCTGTGTTGCACGCATACGCTATCTGATTAGGGTTATCTTCTAAGTAGTCTACTGCATGGTTTTTTATCTTGGAAGTTTCGACTCTCCAACTTCTGCCCAACATACAGGAGATCTGCAAGGTCTGCCATACAACGCTTCAAACGGTGCCATCCCAATACTGGTTTGGTAATTGTTGTTGTAGGCAAACTTGACAAGTGGTAATGAATCTTCCTAGTTACCCTTGAAGTCTAGGACTACACAACGGGGCATGTCCTCCAACACTTGGTTAACTTTCTCTGTCTGCCCATCCGTTTGAGGATGAAAAGCCGAGCTAAAGTCAAGTTGCGTTCCTATAGCGTCTTGAAAAGCTCTCCAATACTTCGAGGTAAATTAAGTATCCCGGTCCGACATCTCTGAGACTGGGACTCCGTGATATCGAACTATCTCCTTCACATACAGTGTAGCTAACTGCTCCACTGTGTATGTTTTCTTGACTGGCACAAAGTGTGCGCACTTGGTCAGTCTGTCTACGATCACCTAAATGGAGTTGTTTCCCTTCCTTGTCTTGGGTAATCCGTCGATGAAATCCATAGATATATTCTCTCATTTCTACTCGTGTATATCTAAGGACTGCAAAGTACCCGCTGGTTTTCGATGCTCTGTATTTACCTGATGTTAAGTAAAGCACGTATTCACAAACTCTGCAATGCTACGCTTCATTCCTGACCACCAGAAATGTCGTTTGAGATCCCGACACATCTTATTCTCTCCAGGATGTATAGTATACTTACTACGATGTGCCTCGTTCAAGATGTTCTTCCTCAGTTCAGATTTTTCTGGAACGCACAAGCGACCTTTGAACCTCAAGCCATCGTCTTCCCCTACAGTCATGTCTGTGATTCCTCCTAGGAATAAGGGTATTATAAAATTATTATTATATTTTTACTAATATAAAATATTAATTTAATAAAAACTACCTTAATGAAGATGATTATTAAATAGTTAATAGTTAAATAACGTGTTGGACGATTATTAGTAAAAATATAATATTAATTTAATGAGGACAATTATTAAATAACTATTATAGTTATAATAACTTTTTTTTTCAAATACAAAGAAAAACTTAAAATATGTAATTCTGTTAAGTTTTACAATAAATCTGTAAATAAAAAAACGGGGTTGTATTTACATCATATGTACAGATTAAATAGGTGCAGATTTTCAACCTCACATAACTCGCATAACACACTAAATAAGATTAAACTAAGTTAAAAGAAGAAGAAGATGAAGAGTAATCCCTCGCTAAAGATGGACAGCTTCATTGGAGGGTCGCCTGACACCCTGTTCTCCGTTCAAGAGTGGGATGTGCTGAAAGAATGAAATAGAATTGAGAGAGGTAGGAAGAGACAGATGGGGAGAGGAAAAAATAAAAGGATGGAGATAGTGGGATGTGCTGATGTCCCAATAAACACAGAACATCAAGTTTCTTGAACAAACAATTAACATAAAGTTTATTTAACAACAAACTCGATTTTGTTCCTGATTCACACCGAATCAATACAGAACATCAAATTAGTATTATTCTCAACCAAAAAAAATGTAAACAAAATAGCCATAGGTAAGCAAACATGAGGAACAACTAGAATTTTTGTATAAATAACATTTCCAAAATGAAATTACAAAGCTCCCAGTATGATCTTCACATGAAACAATTATTACAGAGGATGAGAACCCCAAATAAAAAAAAAAACACACCAAGTAGATTAAAAACCTTTCAAACAAAGAAAAAAACCACCGGAAGGGCTCTCCAACATGCAAATCCATGTCCTTCATCGCTTTGAATAGCCTTCAGGACTTCAAGAGAAGCCCTAACCTTTAGAAATCAATTCAGAGAATTTTCTTCAAAACCTATTTTACAAAGGCGTCTTTTTATCTAATTAACTCAATGCATGAAACAAATGAAGAAATTAATAATCACACAAAATATTAGAGCTATAATCATGTGACAAATTCAGCAAAATATATTAAAGAAAAACCACAAAGCAACATCAAATCCATTATAATCAAAGTCGAACTATCTACATACGGAATATTAGACGACTACTGATAATAATGTGTAGCACGTGCTGATCAATCGGTACTTCTAGCCATAGGAGGAGGCTGAAAACGTACAGCAACCAAATTCTTAATTAGTTGTCTCAGCAAACTTTTGGTCTGTATAAAAACTGTGAGGAATCAATCCGTGTGTGTTTACTGGGGATTGGGCTGATCCACTGTAAATTATGGCCGATTTATAGTGGATATCTAACCTAGCCTTTGGCCTATTTCGATATGAATAATATTATCGATTTCACATTCCATATATGCATATATGTATCAGAATACATGGATGTTCTAAGAGATCAATGATATGTAGCCCCCAAAAAAAGTAAATCTCAATCTAATGGTAACAGGAGAAGAAGATCAAATATATAGTGCTGGTGAATCAATCAACATAGAGGGGGTCCATTAATTCCACTCTGCCTATTTCTTTATTTTTTTCGATCCATAAAGTAGAATTCATTGTAGATCAAAAGAGAGAACAGGTACATGAGAAATGGACCCAAGTGGGAGAGAAGAAGAAAAACAGAGAAAGGAAGAAGAGAAAAGACATAAAAGAAAAGAAAAGAGGGCATATTATAATCAGCCGTAGCCCACAGAACTGAATTCCACTCTGCCTATTAATCAATCTAATTTCTATCATTTTTTTTTTACAAAAAACAATCCCAATTTCCAAATTTATTTTGGTCTAGTCAAAATCCCAAACGAGATATTAATCTTTTTCATTCATAAGATAAGAAAATTGGTTACTTAAAATAACATTCCAAGTCTTATATACAGGGGACCGTTTCAAAACAGAGGAAAAATATACAAAAAATAGGAGAAGAAGAAGAATTATAGACAATGGTAAAACTAATTAAAACAGAAAATCAAACTATTTTTTTTTTATTACAACCTTGCTTTGGATGAAAACCTAATTACAAAGTGCACATAGACATTAGTAATGCGGAAGGGTCTTCGTTTAGGTTTGGTACTGTTATTCGGAGCAGGGGAGGAGGCCCCTTTGCTCGCCTACTGCTACCAAATGAAAAAAAAGGAGTCCTCTCTGTTAAGCCCCTTCCTTTGAGAAAGAGAGAGTGGGAAGGGGAAAGAAAGAAAGAGTGGTAACTGAGGGTTAGCAACCTACAAAAATTCCGAGTAAAGAATAAGAAACCGACCTGCAATCAAAATGGAACAAAGAAAATTATTAGAACCACTTGAATACTTGATTAGGTTTTTACCTGACAAATCCATCCGGGAACCAAATGTAATGTCCCGTCCTAACCTTTCAGGTCTGCAGCCTTTACTCAACGAGAACTAGGCATACTGGCGAAACCATTAACAACCTGTGGCTCTAGGGTGTACACGTTACACCAAGCTAACAAGAAGTTTGCACTCACATTCAAGACACAAGTAAAATAAAGTTGAATAATACTTTATTAACTTAAAGATAACCTGTCAAATGAATAAAAGAATGAACTAATATTCTCAAAGAATAATGAACTAAACATGTGTCCAAAAATTAAAACAATTAAAAGAATATCCTATGCCTTCACGGAAATCTAGAAAAACTCTTAAGACTTATTCTTGCCTTTCTCGTACTCCGCCTCTATCGACGATTCGCCTGCTGACCTGGACCAGAAAAGATTAATGGTGCTAGGGTCAAAACCTAGCCAGCAAGTTCACTAGTTCCCTTGGCTTAGATTCAGGATAACAATGAGTTTCACATGAGTGCATTAACAGTATTACATAAGATTAGTCAACATAAAAGATTAAACAAAGTAAAGAGATGCACAAATTCACGGTTGTGGTGTTTTATGGTCTTTAGTTAAGTTTAGATTCTCGCAACAAGTGGTATACTCTAGTTACTACTCACGTTTCACTCGTCCTTGTAGTTCATTCGAGGCACTAGCCGTGCGCCACGTGAATCCGATGAACAACCTCGAAATCTATCCCCCAAACACTAATAAATCTGTCACTATTACTTACGTATGAAGTAATTTTGTAGACCTCTCTTGGAGAGGACCAGGCCTATACAGGACCTAAACGATGTTTGTATACAAGCCAAACAAGTTATTTAAGCACACATCAAGCTTATGTAGGTTTTATATATGATAGGTATGTCTACAAGTGTCCAACAATATGAAAGTATTTCACAAGTAATTTAAGCATGCATTCTTCGCTCATAAATACATATATTCATATGATAGGCATGTTGTACATCATGATAGCCCTTAAACAAAAGCTTATATTCATTAAAAACTCTAAAACAGCTTAAATAAGGCCATTATGTCAGTTGGTATCGATACTAGCTTGGTTGGGGTCGATACCAACCTTCTTTGCGAGAACAGATGTGGCTGGTATCGATACCACCTGAGCCTAGTATCGATACTGGCCTCGTCTATTAGTCAGGCTTCAGCCGATATCGATACCTGCTCTGAGGGTATCGATACTCCTTGGATTTTTCTGCGATTTTGGGTTTTGTTCTTCAACAAAACTCTGTGGAAATATGATTTTTCTCACCTGCAATGTTAGGGAATCATATATTCATCAAGTATTCATAGATTTCATGCATTCTAACCATTAGAAACATGCACATATCATACGATCATAGATTTCTCGCATTCATTCATGTAGTTATATCATAAATAATATATACACTAGGTTTTCATGCATTCAATCATTAAGAAAGCATACCAACATCATAGAAAACCTAAATCTATACTAAAAGAGCAAGTTGCTACTTGCCTCAAAGCAAAACCTTCAAGAGAAACTTGAAGTTTCTCAGCCTCCTTGCCCTAGTCGACCCTCTCTCTCTTGCTCTCCTCTCTTTTAATCGATTAGAACAAGATGGGGGTTTTGGGGTTAGTTTATATTTATAACTAATATAAACCAAAACTTATTAAACTCTAACAGGGTGCCCTTAATAAAAGTAGGATGCCTCCAACATTAGTAGTTTCAAGGATTAAAGGTATTACACCAAAAAAACAAACACCAAAAGCAACAACTTAGCAAGATTAAAATAAATGACTAAAACTATAAATAAAAAAAGTGTTTCTCACCTTTTTTATGGACAGTACAACTTACCAAGATTAACATTTTAAAACCGCTCTGTTTTATTATATAGATTGAATATTTTAAAAGCTAAAATTTTAGCATACTATGTTAAAATAATCATATTAACACACATCAAACCATAACACAAAAGTGTCTTTGTATTATACTAATCATATCGGATATTTAAATTACACATTCAAATAAACAATCTCTTTAAACAGAAATTTTAGCAAACTAAGTTAAATTATACTAATCATGTCCAATATAACCATTGACAATTTAAAATGAACTTTTCAAAGTATATAAAAACAAGTCTAACAACAAAAAAAATTAAATAATAACTGAAAAGAACATGGTATAAACCACTCAAATAATAACTGAAACCCTCTGACTGAAACCCTCTTGGGCCTTAGACTAAAAGAAAACGTTTGTTGGGCTAAATCCTAAAACGTTTTCCAAGTAGGGGTTTTTGGCCAAAATCCCCTTAAAAAAAACTATACTAATCATGTCCAATAACCACTAACAATTTAAAATGAAAAATTCCAAACTACATAAGAACGTGTCTAACAACAAAAAAAATTAAATAATAAATATCTGAAAAAACATGACAAAACCACACAAATCATCTATAGGACAAACAACTTATACTAATCATATCCAATTAATAACCACTAACAATTTAAAAAGAGCATTTCAAACTATATAAAAATATAATTAATAACTAAAAAAGTCTATACTATTATATCATAGTAGAACCCTCTAGCCAAGGGGCTCTGTAAAAACAACTTAATCCATATTGTTTCAAATACCTTCAAACTGATATGTTGTTTCCGAGGATTCAGAAGGCTCTGTTGTTACGACACGTGGCACTCTAAAAAAGCCACGTCATTAAATGCAAATCAAATGGACGCAACTTAAATCCATTTTGTATCCTCAAAATGACATGTTGTTTCGGTGGACTTAGAACAATAACTAATTAAGAAAAGTTAATCGTTGCAATTCCAAAAGTTACCTTTGTCTAAAGGTAACTATTTAGTATTAACATCCCAAACGTTACATTTTAGCCCCTTCTTTTAATACCCTTTAATCCCTAACAAATGTCTTCTCAATCTTTCATTTTGCCTCTCAATAATTTCTTGGTCCATTCTACTCTCTCATCTCCATTTTGAAGACCAGCAAAAACCTATAATAAGAGATGTTGGATTACATGTATAGTGCAAGTATTGTTCCGATCAGGATTTGACTAAGGTTCTGTTTGGTATGCAGAAAAAATTCGTATCTGCAGTTATTCCCGGTCAAATTGATAAATCAGCTGCTTGGTATGGTATTCATCTGCTAGTTAGGATACCTATGGTCTTGTTTGTCTATGCAAACTACCACTACTACAGCTGTAGTAATTTGCATTCTACAAATTTTTTTACATATCAAGCAGGGCCTAAATGTATGGAATTTGCAATCAAAGTGTAAGGTACGAAAGAAGTAAAAGAAGACATCCGACTATTAGTGTTTTTTCTCACCCTCACATGCATCCTCATGGCAAGATAATAATCTAATACTATTAAATCAGATAGGTAAGTTTGCAAGGGAGTGAAGATGGGCTTTTAGAGAGAGGGAGAGTAGTGGAGAGAATGAGAAATAGATCTTTATATTTAAAGGGACAAATAAAAGAGAAGGATATCAAAGTGAATCATAAGCAGAGTAATAAGAAGGAGGTCGAGAAACACACATGATAGATTAGAACAGGTTGGGAAGGAATGACGGTTCACAGGGTTGGGTGTGTGATATGATGAGTGAGAATGACTCGGTTTGATTCATACAGGACTCGGTTTGATTTAAATATTTATATGTTCACTGCTGCTTTATTTATTTGAGTCTTTTACTGTACACACCTCAAAGTTGCAAATAAATTACATTTACTGTTACTCTAAACTAGGGAATACTCCATACAGACCTCACTTACTAAATTTGCTTACAAAAACTACCTTGACTTATTTAAATACCCAAATTACCCTTCATTATTCAACCTGTGACCTCTTCAGTGGGTATTTTTTTCGACTGATGATAAAGAGAATCCTAGGTTTTCCTATGAGCCATCCTAAATAAAAATCATGGTCAAAACGTAAGTTGACCCAGTTTTGACCATTACTTTACTATGAGCCATCCTAACATTTTAATATAGAATATTCTTTACTTTTTTTATAAAATCAATACCTAGTTAAAAATAAAATATTCCGAAGGATCTAAACATAATTTCTAGTTAAAACAAAACAATTTGAAAATTTTTACCTTCACCATAAAGAGATAACTAAGGTTTTTGTAAAAATATTTACAAAAACCCAATCTAGGGGATGAGTTTTTTTCAAAAACTGCCTTGGTGTGGGTATTAGATCCTGAAATCCCGTCAACAATGTCGAATTGCACCACTCAAAGCAAGTTAAAAAAAATCTCTCAAAAAACTTAGAACCGTCTGTATAACGGACCTAAAAGTTTGAGCAAGATGGAAAGAAACGGTCCTCTACATCCTTTTATAAAGGAAAGAAACAGATCCGGACCTCCGTTTCTAAATGAAAAAAACGGACTTGGTAGTCAGTTTCGAACCTTTGTGTTCAGACTACACAGTCCGACTCGATTGCAAAAAACGACTGGTGAAATCTAGCTCACTGGCCAAAATGAAAAATATAGTCTAAAAGGGTTAAGAACTTACCCTAAACCTTTTACAAACATTAAAACTAATAAAAAAAACACCCCAAAATTTTGGAACTAAAAAATTACAGTTTGAAGAGTTGTTATGTTTGAGTTAAGATTAGAAAGTTAAGAGGTTAAAGAAATAAATGATTGTTTTGGAAAAATTATGTTTGTTAGGGTTCATTTTAAAATAAAAAGTTTGTGAAGGTGGTTTTAAAAATATAGAACTTATTATTTTATCTATACTTATTAGTTAAGAGAATAGAATTTTTTGGGGCTTTTTACTTTTGGTGTCCTTGAAATAATTAATTTTTGTTAAAGTTTAACTTCACTTTAAAAGGGTATAATGGTCATCTTTTACCCCTGAAAAAAGGATAAATTAGTAATTTTTATACTCACCAAAATATAACTGTTTCACATTTGGAAAGGAAATTAAATATCTTCCATGATTTTCTCTCACTTTCTCTCTCCCTCAACTATCCTTAAAATCTCTCTGTAACTACCTATTCAATTTTCACGTTTCTCTCAGTAACGTGCAATGGATATTTGCATTTTTTGGTATTTTTTTAAAAATAATTTTTGTAATTAATTGCATTAATAGTTTATCACAAAACCAGTGTAAGGAAAAAATCCAGTGTGAAGAATACATGCAACACACGTGCACAATGCTTGTTATTATGAATGAGGATGGCTCATAGTATATATGTGCTTAGTGCTAATAGTGAGATTTTGGCAAAACTAGGATGGCTCATAGGAAATCTTAGGATTCTCTTTATCATCAGTCATTTTTTTTCTCCTTTCTTTTTCTTCTTCATTTTCATCCTAACCTCATCATAGCATGCACGACCTTCCAAACCCATCATTGATAGACTTGAAAAGCACTATTTAATTATAACTGCAAGTAAGCAGTATCTATAGTGTAGATATCAGTAAATACAGGTCGATCTCACGAGGAGTGGAACAAAAACACACTAATTAATATTACTAATTAACTAATCAAGAAAGAATTAATTTTTTTAAAGTGAAGCTGTATTTTGAAAATAATGAAAGCAAACCTAAAGTATGAAATAACCAATTAATTAAAGTGTTAAGGATCCAAGAATCTCTTGCAAAATTTATTCTATTTATATTCTATCACAAAATATTTGATTTTTACGGGTAGTACGATAGTACCTTTGTCTACTACTTTTCCGATGATTTTATGATGAAAGCCTTAAAAATTAAGATCTCAAAAAGACAAGTTTGTTCTCGGCACATAATCGATTTTCTAAGTACTAAATATGCATGACATATTTAGTCAAAGAATAATACTTAAATCAATTAAACGAAGCCATTGTAATTATCAACCAATAATCTAACTATGAAATTTGCATGACAAATAACATGAAAGAAATAACTAGAAGATAAATCAATAAAGAGAAAAACAAACTTCGATTAAACCAATGATCCAAATATTTTGTTCAAGATCCTAAATAAAATTAAACCCTACAAGCTCATCCCTTCACCCTAACAATAAAGTTAGAACCCCATGGGTTCAAGTAGCTTCATTAAAATTAATAAGATGAGAGAAGAATTAGATACTGTAGTTGATTGACGGAATCTGTGCAGGACCACCACTAGTTGTTGTGGGCTTCTTCTTCCTCCTCCTCCTCTCTCTCTCTCTCTTGTACGTGTTGCTGCCTTTTTGGTGTTGTACGCTATTTTTTACTACTGCTACCTCTTTTTTAAAACCCTCCAACCCCTTCTTGTTCTGCTGCCCCTTTTATAACCAAACTTACCGACCCAATTAACCCACGGTTCTTCAGAGTGTCCAAATTATACATGAATTCCAATTAGAAATATCTAATTTGATCTCTGACTAAGTTATAGCAAGTAGGGCCCACATTATTTTAATAGTTAAACTTACTAAAAAACCATCTGATATACCATACGTGAACAAAAGGGAACTTAGGGTGTAGGACACATGACGTCACAGTGACACCATCATGCATGGGACCCGTTTAGCAAGATATGGGGTTAGGATTAAATGGGTGGGGTCCACTAGAAAAGATGAAATACAATTTGGATCCTGACGAACTGATTTGTTTGGGTACTTTGACTTTGATCTTTATTTGCATGCATGTGCCATGCACATATACCTTATTGTAGTGCCAATGACATCTTGTGGTGCCCTTAGTAACTTCACCAATTTCAACTGATTTCACCTGTTCTACTCATATTTTCTGCATACAAAATAAAAA
>MVGT01000702.1:132623-161388 GCA_002174775.1 Macleaya cordata | reverse complement strand
CTCTCTCTCTCTCTCTTGTACGTGTTGCTGCCTTCTTGGTGTTGTACGCTATTTTTTACTGCTGCTACCTCTTTTTTAAAACCCTCCAACCCCTTCTTGTTCTGCTGCCCCTTTTATAACCAAACTTACCGACCCAATTAACCCACGGTTCTTCAGAGTGTCCAAATTATACATGAATTCCAATTAGAAATATCTAATTTGATCTCTGACTAAGTTATAGCAAGTAGGGCCCACATTATTTTAATAGTTAAACTTACTAAAAAACCATCTGATATACCATACGTGAACAAAAGGGAACTTAGGGTGTAGGACACATGACGTCACAGTGACACCATCATGCATGGGACCCGTTTAGCAAGATATGGGGTTAGGATTAAATAGGTGGGGTCCACTAGAAAAGATGAAATCAATTTGGATCCTGATTTGTTTGGGTACTTTGACTTTGATCTTTATTTGCATGCATGTGCCATGCACATATACCTTATTGTAGTGCCAATGACATCTTGTGGTGCCCTTAGTAACTTCACCAATTTCAACTGATTTCACCTGTTCTACTCATATTTTCTGCATACAAAATAAAAATACAATAATTAATCTAAATTAAATAAACTAAGTGACCAACTAATATAAATATAGGGGTACAAAATGTAATGTAAATGTGCTTATCAATCATCGCCTCTTATCTCTTCCAACAGGCAACCACATTGAATTCCCCAACTCCTCAAAAACCAATAACAACCATTTTCTTCATTTTTAATCCTCATCAATAGCAATCTTACAGATCCGAAAGTACCAGTAAATAAAGCACCTGGTTAAGTTTCATGTACAATGCGATCAGGAAGCCTTCAATTCTCAATTCATTTTTTGTACCAGAAGGTCATCTAATTTGTTGAATGCTAATTAAAACCTAAAAATGGTTCGTATTCCATAGCTTCGTGGATCTTGGGTCCCATGGTAGAATGAACAAGAACATTAAATTAACATGGAAGCGTCTGAGCCACCAAGATTGTACTCCAAAAAAGTGAGAAAGAATTAAAACAATTAAGGGTAGCAGTTAAGCCTTCAAATTCTCAAAATATAATAAAAACAAAAAATTGAAGCAAGTAATTGTAGTAGATATACATTGTCATTCCATAAGAGACAAAGTTCATTTTCAGAACATCTATTGCATTTAATTGATGCGAGCAAATTCCCATTTTTTTCGGATCTTAATCTATGCCTTAGTGGTATTTTCAAATCTTAAGATTTTTTATTTATAATTTTGAGGATTTGTGGAATTAATGTTGTTGGAAGAGAATAGGTGTTGAGGGGTTTGGGGGATATTCTTTTCCAATTACCGTTGATGCATGTTTGATGGAGTTAAGATGAAAATGAAGAAGAAGAAAGGAGAACAAAGAAAAATAAAAACCTATTAAGTTCGAGACCCATGTCTATAACAGTTCATGAATATTGATTCATGAAAAATGGCACCCAAGGAAGACGGTCAGAATGCTCTCACCAGTTTCATTGATCGGAAAAAATTCTCGTTCCCCATTGACACATCAAAAAATAGAAGACAAATCATCTTTTCGGAATCAGGCCCCAAACATAAGGCCTTCGGTGCACTCACCATATCTATGGCCGAGAAATTACAATCGATACTTACAGAAGCGGTGAAAGGTGGTGAGGAAGGCAAAGGCCTATGGAAGGCGTCAGACCCACCAGCCTGGTTCACCATTCAACAACTTCTGAACCCTAGCGGGTCCTATCTGCTCATGACACTCTCAAGAATGGATGGGAAAGGCATTTCATCCCTTCGGGGGAATACTGTGAAGGATGGACGAACCTAGCTTCCACACTCCACGACCTTCTCAATCAGCTTCACTACAAACCACCTGCGGATCAACCACAACCCGGTCAAACATCAAACACTCAACCACCAAACCCAACAAATAGACCACCGCCCCAATCCATTCCAAAACAGAACTTCTGGCAACAACGTAGTCGAAACGCCGAGAGGGTTAGAACCCAAACACAACAACCACCTATATATCCTTGCGATTTGGAGTCAAAACAGGTCGATATCTCAGCAACCAAGATAGGTACAAAGGTATCTTTCTCAATCCAGCAATCATCAGACCCACCGCTACCAAAGGATCAGATCTGTAAATGGAAGAATACCCTACTCTGCTGCTCGGACGTAGCCATCTCTTCGTGGGACGAGGCTGGCGAATGCATACTACACACACTCAACTCAAATCACCAAATTGATTTGCTGCCACTTAATGATTTTATGGCAATAATCATCCCGGTGGCCAACCACACACTCTCTATTCCACGGTCAGGAATCAAAGTATCATGCCACGGGCTTAAAGCAGAAATTAAGCAGTGGTCTCCGGAGGCCACGGCATTCAAACACCCAGGACCCATTTACAAATTATCCTTTCCGGGCATTCCCATCGATCTCTGGTCGGTGAAACTCATCAAACACATGGCATCTCTATGCGGCGAACTCATTACCATTGCACACGAAACCCTACATTTATCAGACATCTCAGCAATTAGGGTTGTAGTCAAAAATTCCGTCGGCATAAACTCCATCCCCCGATGGATAGAGATCAACAGCGAGGAGGGCCCAATCGGTGTACCAGTACAAATCGAACATAGTTGGCCAACAGATCCATTTTGGAGATGGCCGGGTTTTCAAGTAACTCCGGAAGAACGATCCGGCGAGTCAATGACGATCAGAATCTCAGTTCTTGGCAAAAGACTCACTGACAACGGTCAACGACTAGCTGTCAATGGTCAACATCAACCTCAAAAACGACAAAAGCCAGTCGAACGTTACACTGATCAACCGAACGTATTTAATATTCGCCACGCGAAGTCCTCATCCCAGGTACGACCACCTTCCAACTCTGACAATCGATCATTCCCTATGCCTGGCAGACCTAACGTTAATGATACCCATCATGCTCATGCCAGACAAAAACACAAGAAAAAACAAAAAAAGAAAACCCAAGAAAACACAAAAACTGTGGGTTCCCGTGCAACACGGGACGTGTAGTTCTGTGGCACACATCATCGTAACACAACAACCCACCAAGGGAAGTCAACCTAGCCCCACGCCTATTAATCCACCAATACCAGGGGATAAGGTTACATCACTAGAGGCAACAACACCTCAACCCACTCAGGGAAGTCAATCCCAAACCGGGCCCACGCCTATTGACCTACCAATACCAGGGGATAAGGCTCCATCACCAGAAACAATAACACACAAAAACACTGACCACAACACAGTCCAATCAGGCCCATTCATCATGAGTGTCCAGGATATTGACACAGCCGACCAAACTATGACCCACTCTCCACCATCATCATAGCCCAAGGAAAATCAACATCCTAGGGAACTAGTTCATCAGCACTTGAGGATCGTTGACCCTAGCATGGCCATCTGCAGATCAATCTCACAAGTCTTAGATCATCCCACTACCTCCTTCATCGGTCCATTACTTCCTTTCCCTGCAAGAGTCCCATCAGACTTACGAACCCCCAACTCCACATCTCTCCCCACAACCCTCGGGAGAGCCCATATGGCTTGTATTACCTTACCCTCAACTGTTTATCGACTACCCAACCAACCACCCTGCTCAACTATATCCTTACCATCAGGCTCCCTACCATATCAACGATCAGTCCAAAATCCGTCTAGGTATCTGCTTTCATGGCTGTCATCAGAGGTTAACAGACTTCTGAACATTGGAACGGAGGCTGGTATTGCCTTTGATCTAAATATAAGCCTCTCCTCCACTATCCTCACTAAACTGATTAAGCAAGATGGTCCAGTCGATAAATTGGATCTCAGGATCACTATTAAGAAACCCAATGCTTTTCGCTGCTCTAAAAATCAGCTTCTACAATACGAGGACTCCTCAAATATCGAGGCAGTCTCAGACGAGGAATATGATCAGGCACTCACAAATCCTATTCATAGTACTCGAGCTACTGATGTTTTTCTTGAAGATGTGGCAGGCATTTTTTCAATCCCAATCGGTCAAACTCCAGATCAAACATCTCCAGAATCGGTCGTCCCAAGTTCCTTGGAAGAGGACTTCAGCTCACAGACGTCATCCAACGATGCTCTGGGCGCAAGTGATTCTCCACCAGGTTTTGGTAAATCAAAGTCCCAAACTTTTGGTAGACTTTTGAGAGAATCCAAAAGGCTCGACTTTAAGGTACCAGATGCGCTTCAATTGTCAGAATCTACAGTTAGATCCTCTCGCGGCAAGGGTAAGTTGGTCCCTAAATGATACCAAAAATCCTAACTTGGAATGTGTGGGGCTTAAACGCACCTCACAAGAAGGCTGCAGTGAAAAAACTTCTGAGACACTCTAAAGCCAATGTGGTGATAATTCAAGAAACAAAAATGGAGAGTTTCACCCACCGGGATATTTCGAGTATAGTGGGAAATAGAAACTATGGACGGGCATTCCTCCCTTCATCAGGGGCATCAGGGGGGATTCTAATACTATGGAACGAATCCATGTTCGACTCCACAGTTGCAATTAAGGGCTCTTTCTCACTCACAGTCAGCTTCACAAATAAATCAGATCAATTTTCTTGGACCTTAACAGGAGTATATGGCCCGAATATAGTAAGGCTCCGTAAGGATTTTTGGGACGAGCTGAGGGACATCCATAGCTATGCAAATGGCCCATTGGTCATTGGAGGGGACTTCAACGTCATTAGAAGGTGCGATGAAAAAAGAGGTGGTTGTAGGCTCACTCGGAGTATGCGAGACTTTTCAGGGTTCATTTCAAGTTTAGAGCTTGTGGACTTACCCCTAAGTGGGGCTAAATATACTTGGTCAAATGGTCAGGATCGCCCTACTATGTGCAGACTCGACAGATTTCTTATTTCGCCAGAATTTGAGACTAAATATCCTCGCTCACTCCAACTAGCACAACCCCGACCTTTATCTGACCATATCCCCATACTTCTCGATCCCAACGTGGCTTCCTGGGGACCTCCTCCATTCAGGTTTGAACTAATGTGGTTAGAAGAACCAGGTTTTTTAAATAAATTGCAGGAGTGGTGGGAGTCATTTGATTTCTTTGGTCGCCCAAGTTCGGTTATATGGAAAAAATTGTCATCTCTAACAGATAAAATCAAAGAATGGAAGAATTCTGAGTTTGGTAATCTCGAAAACAAAATGCAAGATACTCTCTCAATCATCACCGAACTGGATCTCATCGAGGAAAGTCAGGACCTACTCCCGGCAGACCTATCCAAAAAAGCTTCAGCCAAATTAGAATTTAACCGTCTGAATAAGATGGTGGCTATGAAAGCACATCAAAGATTCAAGATTAAGTGGGTCAAATCAGGAGACAGAAACACACCTTTTTTACATATGACAGCTTCATCAAGAAAGAGATCCAATCATATTCATCAGCTGCTGATCGGAGAGGATTTTCACTCAGATAGGGAAGTGATAAAATCACATATCATTAATTTCTACTCTACACTTTTTTATGATGAATTCCCAACTAGACAAGAATTAAACGGACTTCATTTTCCCTGTTTGCTCTCGCAGGAAAAGTCGATGCTGGAAAACCAATTCTCCGAATCAGAAGTGCTTGCCGCCATCAAGAGCCTGAGTGGAGACAGATCTCCTGGTCCAGATGGTTACCCCATCGCTTTCTTCTCAAAGGGCTGGTCCTTCATCAAAGAGGACTTCATGAAGCTAGTAACAGAATTCTATCACACAAATTCCATCGATAGAAAGCATAACCGCACATTCATTGCTCTAATCCCCAAGAAGCAACAATTAGAATCGATCAAGGACTTCCGCCTTATTAGTCTCCTTACCAGTGCCTACAAAATCATTGCAAAGATGTTGGCAAATAGACTAAAGCTCATCATGCCAAAAATCATTAGTCCACAGCAATCAGCCTTTGTTAAAGGGAGACAAATTTTCGACAGTATCCTTGTGGCCAATGAGTTGGTGGACTCCAAGATCCGATCTAATCTACCGGGTCTCGTTTGCAAAGTTGATATGGACAAGGCATTCGATCGGTTGAACTGGTCATTCCTTATATCAATTTTGCAGAAAATGGGATTCGGACAGAAATGGATACGCTGGATGCGTTTCTGCATTTCCTCGGCATCCTTCTCCATACTAATAAACGGATCTCCTTTTGGCAGGTTCTTCAGCTCTCGAGGTGTAAGGCAAGGGGACCCTCTCTCCCCACTTCTCTTCGACATAGCAATGGAAGGCCTGTCTCGTTTTATTGATAAAGCTACATCGGATGGCAAAATATCTGGTTTCCATGTCCAAGAGGGGGGCCTAGCCATTTCTCATCTACATTACGCAGATGATTCCATCTTTTTCATAAAGCCAGAGTGGGAAGAGATTCTAAACTTACTCAGCCTCCTAAAATGCTTCGAATGCACTTCCGGCTTACGCGTCAACTTCTCCAAAACCAAGCTCATCGGTATTGGAGACATCCCCCAATTAAGCGTCTGGGCGCAGAGACTGGGCTGTGGAACATCTTCTCTACCTTTCTCATACCTCGGAATGCCCCTCGGAGCCAGACCGCGTGCCAAATCTATATGGGACCCTGTCATTGAAAGATTCCAAAAAAAGCTTGATAATTGGAAATGCAAGATGCTCTTTAAAGGGGGTAAGGTTACTCTTATAAAAAGTATTTTGTCCAATCTTGTAATTTATTATTTTTCTATTTTCAGGGCTCCTGCTACTACTATTGAGGCTCTCGAGAAAATGATGCGAGATTTCCTATGGGCTAAACAAGGCTCATCAAAGGGTTATCACCTGGCCAGTTGGGACTTAATCTGTACATCCGTTGACATGGGCGGACTCGGCATTAAGAAACTTCGTGATATGAATGAGGCGCTCCTTTCCAAATGGGGGTGGCGTTTTGGGGAAGAAAAGGATCAACTATGGTACTTAGTCATCGAAGAGAAATTTGGCCCTTCTCCATCGACATGGTTCCCATCCTCAGTCGGCTCCACCCACGGTCACAGCTGCTGGAAAACAATTGTTGATCAAATAAGAAGAGGGCTTCATCGGTATTCAATAACAATCAACTCTGGTGATAAGATATCCTTTTGGTTTGACTTATGGTGCTCCCCACAACCGTTGAAATCTATTGCCCCGTCCTTGTTCAGAATTTCCTCATTAAAATTTGGCTGCATCCAAGACTTCATCCCAACGAATCCTACAGACACAGGTTGGCTACTCACCTTCAACCGAGATATTCGTAACTCCGAAATCCAGCAATTGACATCCTTATTAGCCACCATTGGCGACCGACCCCCTATTCGGAACACAGAGTCAGATTCACGGTCATGGTCCCACACAAAGCAAGGAGTTTTTACCGTCAAATCCGCATACGATGCCCTTCAAACCTCAAATCAAGCATTTTTCCCCACAAAATTAATCTGGAACCCCAAAATTCCTTTCAGAATCAATTTCTTCTGTTGGTTAGCCTCACTCCATAAAATCCTCACCTTAGACAATCTCCAAAAACGAGGTCACTCACTTGCAAATGCGTGTGTTCTTTGCCTTAAACAAGCGGAATCCCCCCACCACATCCTTCTACATTGCCCCTTCACCAGGCACATTTGGAATCAAATCCTGCCACAATTTGGATGGTGCTGGGTTTGCCCACCATCAGTTCTTCTGCTAGCACAATCCTGGTCATCGAAAGGCTTCACCAAAATTGGTAAGATTATCTGGCAATTCGTCCCAGCTGCTCTTTTCACATCCATCTGGGATGAGCGTAACAGGCGTGCTTTCGATAACAAACTAAAGGATGTTCACTGTCTAACAAACGAAATAAAGACGCTCATCCACTTCTGGGTTTCTTCGCACTACAACGATCTCAAATTTCTGCTTTAGGACTTCATCTTCAATTGGGATTCCTTATTTTTGTAATTAATTTTGGGTACCATCCTGTTGTAATTATGTTCACAACTCATTTTTTGTAAATTCTTTTATTTCTATATAAGTACATTTTCCCCTCAAAAAAATAAAAAATAAAAACCTACTGAAGAGGTCACTTGTTTGACAAAGGAGGGTAATTTGGGCACTTAAATAAGCTAGGGTAATTTTGGTAAGTAAGTTCAAAAAGTAAGGTCTCTAGGGAGTATTTTCAAGTTCAAGCTAATAAATGTAATTTATTTTTAACTTTGGGGTCAATACAGTAAAAGACTCTATTTATTTTTAATCATAATATATATTTCATATTTTCATGTTTATATTTTGTATAAATAGAATGATATTATCTATTTAATTTAAACATAAAAAAAACCCAGAAAACCCATGACATCCTGTAATATAACAATACATCCTGTATAAAAGTTAGTAAAAAATATTCTTACCAAAGATGAGATCGAAGATGAAATATGAAGAAAATTACACCAATAGTTTCGTGAGAACAAGAAGATCAAAATGTCCTATTTTATTCTAAGATCAACGCGTGATGAACTTGGATCAAAGAAAAGAAATGGAGAAAGAAGAAGAATGAAGCTCATCTGGATCTAAAAACATGAAGCGAAAAGAGTGAAGTGTAATACCCCATTATGTATTCAGAAAATTGGGGTTTAGACCATTTTTATAGAAACTAATTTATTTTTAATATTTATTTTTTTTAAAATTATGTGTTTAGTCCTAAACAATAGTTAGTAAAACATTATAATTTTAGTTGACAATAATGTCCTCAATATGCAACCGTACAACATCTTCTTAAATTTTAAAATCTCATACCACTTCCTTAATTCCTAAAATTAAGAAATTTTTAGTTATTACAACTAACTATTTTAATTCCTATACCTACCAAAAAAAAATTTGGCATAGATGGACGGCTCAGATATATAGCATCAAAATTTAAAAATATTAAAATAAAGACTGAGATTCATATCACGCGGGGTAATGTCTATACACGTATAAACCGGGATGAAAATTCTGATTTTTTTTGTAGGTTTAGTATTTTTCTTTAAATCCTAAACGTTGGGTTTTGGGCAATTTTAGAATGGACGCAAATCATGAGGGGTAAAGAATAAATCCGTAACCGTAGGATACATATGCTGTAAAAATTGCAATAGGTGTTAGATCCATTAGTTCCCTCTTTAGGTTTGTCAATTTGCGTCTCAAATCAAATTCAATAGGTTAATGTAACTTGAGTTAAATTTAGCATATTGTCCCCATGATCTGGTCATTGAAGATTGAAGATGAAGGAGATTCGACTTACAGAGAAGCTCATACTCAACACCACCGAAAAATATTTTAGGATGGTAAGTGACTTAGATACCTATTATCATCATAGGTGGTTAGTTTCATTTAAGACCATAGGTAAGTTGTCATACTTAAAATGGAAGTTGTAGACACCCCAATTTGGTCCACCTAAACCATCTCAAAGATTATGTCGAACCAAGCTGAAAATCATCCAAGCTAGAAATTGAACGTGTCTAAAACAGAGCCCGAAAGAGTTGAAATAGGGAAAGAGAATCAGGACCTAAGCCAGAGTGTTAAGAACTCTCTAAAACCCTCGAAATCAATCCCAGAAGGTCCGAAAGACACGAAAACAACTCTTGAAGACCCCGAAAACGATCCCGGAAAGTCCAAAAAATAAGAAAACAAGTCCAAAATGCCCTAAGGGGCCCCATAAGGGCTAAACCGCCTGAAGCAGGGACTGCCACGTGGCAAAACCGCTTCAAATTTTTGAGAGCATCTTCATGATGCGTGCGATGCGCTCAAAATAGGCCTCCAGGGTCCTATAAATAGGACCCTCCCCCTTTGTTATTTTTTGGATTCAGAGTACATTCAGAGTTGATTTTCAGACTTCATGTATCTTAGTTGAAGCTTCTGGATCTCAAGTATTATGTAAACTTCTGAATCTCAGGTCTTCCAGTTTAGTTTCTAAGTATTTTCAAATAAATCTCTTCGAGGGCCATCTGCTGCCCTCGGAACGAGAAGTTTTAGAGAGAAGCAGTAACGAATCTCTGCCCAAATATCTAAACATATCAAGCCTTTATAACTTTAGAGAGAAATAGTAACAAACCTCTGCTCAAATCTAAGTTCAGCCAGGAAGTGCTCAGGTAAGATCGAAACCTTCAAACTCTTTAAATTCAAAGATGTAATCTGTTCAAGTCTATGTAATACTTCAAGTCGATATCAATACACTCATTTTCAAGCATTATATCAATATATTTATTGTTTTATAGAAGACATACCCTAAATACCCCTAATTGTAAAGTAAAGACCGACCTTGAAAGTAACAGCTGTTATAACGTTACACTATTTTGGCGTTTTGTTTTTTGAAATAATGATTTTTCAAAGTAGTTTGGTCCCATTCTACCGTTCTTTTCAAAAAAATGGCCGTTCTTTCTGTTATTAGGTTAAAAATTCCAATTTTAGACTATAACCCATTATACTGTAATGACAGTCACGGTAACGCTTTGCTCTAAATCTTGCTTAAAACTATGGTTTCAAATTATGGTACACATCACGTTGATCAACATACGAGCTCTGGAAAGAATTTCTTTCATTCCAGTCCAATTGCTATGTATTGTATAGGGTGATTGGTCCTTTACTAGTTTATTGATCTGATGGTTGCAATCATTTGATCAATACTACTTTTTTGATTTATATTTAGCAGATGTCCTTAAATTGTACCCTACCTATTAAGTTTTGGGCTCCAACTCCCTTGCATTTGGGCAACAAGTTGTGATATTGTGCTACGTCGTAATCTCATTAACAAGAGAGAGACAGAGAGGTCTGAGAGAGAGAGAGAGCATAGTTTGAGACTACAGTAGTGGAGGGTTTAGGTGGCTTTGCGATTGAGTCCGACTTCTACTTCTATGAGACCGGGTTAGAAGTCGTACTCGTTGTGGTTTGGGGTTTTCTTGGTGTGGGGGTATAGTTGTGGGGTATAGTTCTGGCTTTCAAGTACAACGTAGAGTAGGCTTTGCAGGGCGGGAGAGCCAGTATTGCGCTGCCCTTTCTCTTTTCCTTTCTCTTTTTTAGTGTAGGCTCTATAAGTGAACCAGTGACCAGGAAGCTTCGCTAACTTTCATTTAAGCTCGCTTCTAACGCGAAGGCGCGAAGAGCGAGTGAAGTGCCCTATTAGTAAAGGAGTCATGTTCCACGAGCAGCGATTGAACTTAACGTTCCAAGTGCATCCCGCAGGAATTGAACCTACGAATTTTCCAATGTTTTTTTGGGCGCTTTAACCGTGGTTGTCGGGTGCTTAACACCTTCGCGACCCGTAATAGGACACTCTTACTTAGAATCTCTTAATCAAAAATGCAGACAGAGTTAAGAGGAAAGATGTTGTTCAATTTCTCACAAAGAGGTTAAAAAGCAGCTTCCTTACTAAAGGGCCCTGATTCCCTCAAATTCAGGTGGCGACTCTAAACATGTTATTGGAATAGAAATAGGAGCAAGTTCTCCCCTCAACGAAAGGAATCAGGAGACAGCGAGAGCTCCAGAGCACGCAGACTCGAACACTTTCCCCGAAAGAGGAGAGAGAGAGAAAGAGAGAGAGAGAGCAAACGCCGTGCTCGGGCGGTGCAAAAACCACGGCACCACAGAAGTTTAATGATATTTTTAACGCCTTAAAATCTTTTATAGGTCGGTTAATTTTGATATCATTCTTTTGATTTCGAAACCAAGGTTTTGTGTGAAAATATAAAGCATTGCTTTCGATATCAAATATTTGGTTTCGAAATGGAAAGCAAAGTTAATTCGACAAACTATTTTGATTTCGATACCACCAATGTTGCTTTCGAAATGAGTGCAATCACTGTTCTGAAAAAAAAAAAAAGATGAGCTTTCTTTCGATAGGAACATGTTGGTTTCGAAACCAATAAGCCAGTCTTGAAAACAGACAAACTTGCTTTGAATAGGGATGATAAGCACCCAAAACTCTTATTTAAACCCCTCAAATAATGGTTTTTCTAGCCCTAAATTGGTTATTAATGTCACTAGTGGATGTATTTACATGATGTAAGATAGAAGAGCCTCAGTGTACTTAAGTTCGATTAAAACATCCAAATCTTGCGGTAAAAGTGAAGAAAATAGAGCTTCAGTGAATTGATAGAAGGATTAAGGCTTGCCAATATATAGCATCAAGGTAAGGATGGCTAGATGGTTAAGGTGTTCTTCATCCTTGCAATAGGCCTTGGGCTCAACTCTTATGGGCTACAAATTTAATCTTTTTTACAAAACCCTTCATGCAAGCAACAAGCAATGCTAATTTAATTCCCATATTCTTTTATTTTGTATTTATTTTATTTTATTTTATTTTATTTTATTTTCTTGCTCACTTGCCTTTTAGAGAATTTATTTTCTTTAAATATGTAAGAAGGGGAAAAGAAGAAGGCATCTTGGTATCTTGTAACTATTCATCTAAGTGGCGTAATCTTGTTTGTTTGAATGGTGGAAATTCTAGAGATTTGAAAGAGAGAAATAAATTGGAGTTTAATAAAAATCGATTCCTTTTTCTTTATGATCATTATTTGTTTTAATTATTATTCTCCATCCATGGAGAGTTAAGCCTCAACTTTTGGTAGAAAGTGAAAGCTTTTCATGGTAGATTTTTAGTCTCTTTATTAATTATAGAATCTCTCTAATTGTGCATTAACATTTAGATCTCTATAATTATTGCTTAGTTCTTTTAATTCTTTTATTATAATCTTGATTTTATGTACTTGTCAAGTCTGTTTGATGGTAAATGCTACTTAATTGTCTGATTTACCATACTTATATCGAGATTGAACGTAGAATGCTTGTTTATGATTTATATTTATATGAGATATATTTTCATGGTGTTTTTATTTTTCATTTGAATTAATTTAATTACAAATCATCCACTAAATATTAGATCTCAATCTATTTTTAGTGAAGAATTTTTAAAGAGAGTTTTCTAGTAATTTTAAAGAGTAAAGAAAATCTATTTTGTTGAGTTAGTAATCGAAAACCAAAGATTTCCATCATTTGATAATTTAATTATTTTCTTTGATTTTTAGTGTTAACCAACATCATCTCTTGAAATTGTTTAAAAAAAAATGTTGAACTTGTAAATGCATAATGTTCGTCTTTGCTTTAAATTAGATTTGGATTCGATAACCCTTACTTCCACTTTACTCATTTGTATTGTATGTTGAAGGTTGTAAAAAGGTAAAAATTATAATGACAACTTCATACCTTTTCTAGAGGACATAGTTGCTTTCGAAAGGACCTCCAATAGAAGAGTTTGATTTCGAAAGGAAACTTGTTCATATCGAAATCAACGCGGAAAATCTCATTTGGAAGTTGCTAAAATTCAAATTCTTGTTTAAATCAGATTCTTAACCGACCTCAAATTATTTTAGGAGTTTTCTAAACATGTTTGGACATACTATACCTCTATAAAAGGATTATGTTAACTCTACTTCTCATAATCCCACACAATTCAATAGCTTGGAGTTCTAAACTCATATTTCTAGCTTTTATGCTTGTTGAAGAAGAATTAATCCTTATGAGGTTTGTCTGTGGACTTTCGATGTGTGAACTTATGGATTCAAGATCGTATTGATCATTCGTGGATTCGGGTGATTGTTCAAGTTCCAAGACTTGGTCATTCCTAGTTAGAGACGCATCGTGTAGAGATTAACTAAGTGGTGGATCGTGGATTCAAGTCATAGAGGTTGCATCTGGATGATCAGATCATGGAGCTTGAGTCTTGAGTCTGTGGGTAACGGTTTGTAAGTTCTTGTTTACTTAGTAGATTGTTTCGACTGGACTAGGTCCCAGGGTTTGTCCCAGTTTAGATTTTCCTCGTCAACAAAAATCTCTGTGTTCAGATTTCTTATTTCATAGAGATTGAAATATTCAGTTCTTGTTCTTACTTCCGCATATTAAGAATCAAATAAGTCAATACTTTTTTTTTGAGATTTTTGTTTTTAGACTTAGATTCTAGCAAACAATATTTAATTGTTACAGGCTTTATCCCTCTCAATAGTTACACACTTTCGGTTGGATTTAACAACCATAGGTACATTGAATTTTTCAATAGGTTTGGCATTTCTGTTTGTTTTTAAATTAGTGGTTCAGAAAGGTTAGTAAAAGAAATTTAATTTTTAGAAAACAGTTAACGGTTATTCAAAATGTACTAAATCAATATTTTAAAAATTTTAATAGACTAACAACTATCATGACAAAGTAAATGGGAAATGGTCACCTGCTTGATGCAATTAACTAGGAAAGAGCTAGTTAGATAAAAAAAAATTGGTATCAACCACTCACCATTATTTTTAAGATCTGCAACTATTTTTCCCCTCTGATATCTTATTTGGCTTGGTGCCTCATTCATACAGACTCCCTACTGACGACCATCTTTTTTGGATATACTCGGTTTCTTGTTGCTTCCTCTGTGTTACTTCTACTTGTAATAAAACAGCTCATCATCTTTTCCTGAAGTGCTCCTATGCTACTAGTCTTTGGGGTTGGTTAGAGAGTGTGTTTGATGTAAACCTCAACAAAAACTCTATCTGCGACCTTATAACCAGCGTTGCCATTATTAACTTCAACAATCAGATTAAGGACCTTGCAATGGCAGCCATGGTTTCGACTATTTGGGTTATTTGGCAATGTCAGAACAAGCGCAGATTCGAAGACTACTTGACGCCAATTCATATTGTTGTAAAGTCGCTAAAACATCTTATTTTTTAATCTAAATGCCTTGCACTTTCTCACTCCCTAGAGTTCTCCCGATCCTGAGGTTCTTTGGTCTAAACGCCATACCCACGAAAGGCCCAAAGATCATTGAGGCAGTTTAGTTTTGTCCGCTCCCAGGTTGGATCAAAATAAACTCTGATGAATCTTCCATGGGTAACCCGGGTTCAGCTGGATGTGGGGGCATCTTTCATAACTGATGTGGCTGCGTTCTTGGATGTTTCTCAGACTATATTGGAACCGCTACAGCTACTTTCGCTGAATGTTTTGCGGTGATTCATGCTCTCGCAATTGCGATCTCTAAAGGTTGGAATTTCACATGGCTGGAATGTGACTCCTTCTTAGGTTATTAGACTTTCTCAAAACCTGGGTTAGTGCCTTAGAATTTATGGACTCGTTGGGAAAAATGCTTGTGTACTTTTAATCCGAATCAGATTCGAGTTTCCTATATTTACAGATTTGGTAACTCTTGTGTTCATAAACTAGCAAATCTTGGAGCAACCTCTATAGTTTGCTAGTGGTGGCCAAGATCCCCGGATTTCCTCATCACTCAAGTGGGTCACGACCAGCTCGTGATGCCTTTTTTTAGATTTAAATGAATGTATTTTCTTATTTAGTTTATACTTCCTCTATCTGTGAGATTTGTATGGAGGGATGGTTTTGGTTAGCCCTTTTTTTGCTTCTGTAGCTCTTTTTTCCTTCATTTAATAAATTGCTCCCTCTATGGAGCTTGGCCAAAAAAATAAAAAAGCAAATACTAAACACTAATTATTCTCACCCCACGGGGTTTTTACCTAATTTTATGTATATTTGTATAGTATGTTGTATTATTTGTATTTTATTTAGTATGGGTGTACATAACTTAAATTGGGTGTATTTAGTATTTTGGTGTTTGGATGCTGATTTAGCTAAACTAAGTTAGGGTTAATCTAACCTAGATTATATAGACCTAATCTTGTAAACTTAAGTGAGGGGACCCATGAGTAATAGTTTTCTCTTATTCCTACAACCAAATATTTAGAAAATTTAATTTATTTAGAAATCCAACTTTACGAAACCTATTTGTAGTGGGTCAATTTTAGTTTCTAGTTTTATTATTTTCCGTACTAGCTGGTGGGAGGTGTTTTAGAAGGCTCTAAAGTCTTCTTTAGGAGTTGTTTTATGCTTAGAAAGTGTCCTTACGTTATGGGATAACTTGCGTAGCAAATTTTTATATTTTTAGTAGGTTTTAGACTCTTTTTGGATGAGTTATTTGTGTAAAGGCTCCTAGCACGAAAGTGTCCTTATGTTATGGGATAATACTTGGAATATTAGGGTCAACAGAGAAAGGAAAATCAACAACAAAAGAAGAAACCCTAGGGCATAAAAGTTAAAGAAGATACATGATACTTATAGATAAGAGATCGATCGAAGTGGGTTGCATGCATACAGATAAGTTTCCTTATCTTAATATCTATGTGGCCTTACATAATTAGACTGATTTTACATAGGTTGTAACTTCTTGTTATGATAATGTTTTGATTGTAGTAGAGCTTAACATATTGTTATGCTACTAGTTGATTGTATTTGGCTTCAAACATGAAGTTATGTTGTTGATATGGTTATTTTTGGCGATAACCTAATGTTATGTTGTTGATTGGGCTATAATTAGATTATAACATGTTGTTATGTTACTGAATTGAATGTATAAAGGTTGTAACCTACTGATATGTTGTTGTACTAGTTATATGTAGGCTACAAGCTGCAGATTTATTACTGTGTTGGTTATAATTAGGCTATAACTTGCTTGTATGTTACTACTTTAAATTAAACTATAACTTTAACTAATTAGTAAATTTGATAATTGATTATGGCTTTAATGTGTATCTTGAATGTGATAAATCTGATAATAATTTTAGTAATTGGATGCCATAGAGTTGGCTGGTTATAAATTATGCTTTGGGAATTTAATTCAAATTCATATCCGTTGAAAGAGATGAGCAAGATTGAGTTGGCTGGTTATAAATTATGCTTCGGGAATTTAATTCAAATTCATATGTGTTGAAAGTGATAAGCAAGATAGAGTTAGAATTTATTATATCTTGAATAAGAGCTATGGATGAAATCTGATTTAGAATATATGGTCTATCTAGTATGAATGTTATTCACGTTATGTAAGTCATCTAGGTTCTAAGATGTGGTTGCATATATGCACATGTATGTAAAATTTATGTATCGTGATGATGAGAAAAAGACCGAGGCAATCCTTGGATGATAGTCACAACCTGTAGATGGCACAAATTTGAAAGATTTCGGTTAAGTAAAAACTATTACTCATGACACGTAGAGTAAAGGTTAACCTAATAAATGAGTTAGAATATTAATAATAGCTATGATGATGTTGTGAATCCCTATTAATTGGTAGTTGTTTGTTCTTCTCTATTTCAATTTTATGCACTGACCTAGGTGTCGCATTTATGGAGGTATACCCTAGCCGAGTTGGGTTACTTGTTAATTGACGGAGAAGAGTCGATATTAAGATAAGTGAACCCAGTGCATAATTGGTTAATTTTGTGGACAACCAAATTGAAAAAAAATTAAGGGGTATATTGAGTAAACTATTGGATGGCAAAACCTTCTAAATTGAAGTACATAACCTACTTCAGTCGTTAGATGCAAGAATATTTATTTGTGTTTGTCGAGAGATTGTGTAAGTTGGTCGAACTAGCATTAAAGTTAAAAAGTGATGTGAGTGCCTTGTGTGGGTGAATGATGAACTACATTATGCTTAATCCCTGTTTGGGTACGTAGGCAGTCGCGATCTGATTCAATATAAAAATATAACAAACTCATTTTTGTTATTGTTGGTATTGATGAACTAACTTTTGTGTTTCTTTGACTATATAAGCTAGTGTGTTGTTGATTGAAATTTTAAGAGTTACATTTTGTTTAGACTTAGTTTTAAGTCGAAAGTTATAAGTTTAGTTGTAAGGTATTGAGTCATGAGTTTGGATTTAGATTTATACAGTAATTAAAATTTGGGGCGTTACAGAATGGTATCAGAGATTAGGCTCTAGATATACTTGGGGCTGTTTGTGTGGGTTCTACCTAGGTTTAATTAGTTGTGCAAATTTATAACAATTATCCACTTAACTTATGTGTGTAGGTGAAATATATCTTAGTTTTTTTTTACTTTTCTGTATTTTGTTGTAGATTATTTGGTCTATAACTATGTTAGCTCCTAAATTGTAATGTGTTGCTAGGAGTTTATGATATCTAAGTGTGTTCTATAATACTATCAACAAAATTAATGGAGTAACTTTATCTTAGAAGAATATGCATGTGTATATTTATCATTAAGGATATTAAGGAATTAATCATTGTATTTAATGTAAGGAAACTAGTGTGGTGTTGCAACATTAATTATGTCATGTTAGGTACCTCAAAATGCTGATGATAAACAAAATAATTAGTGGATAGCTCGACCCTCTCTATGCGTAGTTATGCGATGACCGAGAGGTCGCATGAGGAATGATGAACCTAACTGAGGCTCTATGTAACACCCCGACCCTAGGACCCACGGCTCAAACCATTTTTAAGTGTAATCCATGTCTCAAGCCTCAAAGTGCTACTGGGTGAAAGAAAAATTAACGAATTGAACACTTTTGTAAAACCATTGGGTAGTAGGTATAGTGTTTTTCAAAATAAGAATCTTTAACTTGAAAACATTAATTGACCTCAAAGTTTTAAAAATAAACCACAAGAAAGAAAAAGAAACAAAAGTTTTTAGAAAATAATGTTGTCAGAAATTTGCATCATAAAAAATAGGTCTTTTCTCCTTAACCAAAATTCAAAATTCAGTGAGTCAGGTTCATTGGAAAATAGACAAAAATATCTAAAACTCCTATGTTTTGACCAAAGCTAATTCCTATTGGTTTTACACATAAATCGTGTTCAACTCAGACCATGCACAGGAGTTCTAAGTTTTCCAGCATATTAGGTCCTAATTTGGGTAAGTAAAAGGTCAATTTCCTAGTTTCAGAATTGAACGAAACTAACAAGTCCTGTGTATCAGAGTTTATTGAAAATAAAGCAGAAAGCCATTCTCACACACACAATTCAAGATATCATCAAAACATTAACTAAAACTCATTCATAAAGTCATAACTAAATCAACTACTCAATCAATATTGTTTAAAACATTCCAAAGTATTCAAAGATGAACTAGAAAGTAAATAAAACTAATAAATCCATCAAACATCAAATTAAATAATTCAAATCCCATTCCCATGTGATCTATGAACTATTCTTTTTTCCATGTTCTTGAAAGATATACGTACTTTTAGGCACTTCGGTTACTCTCTTCTTAGATCTCTAAGCTCTACTTCAGTTCTCTTTGGTTCATGTAGGGGTAAAAACATAAGGTGACTAACATGCTTTTTGAAAACTCTCAAGCATTTGCCAAAAATTCATCCATAAGTATGTATGCAAACTCTTTCCTTTCCTTTGAAGTCTCTTCTTTTCATAACACTTTTGATATGAAAACTTCTTCACACTTTCCTCTTTTCAAAAACATAGTTAACCCTTTAGGGTTTGTTCTAAAAAAATAGGTTTTTCAATTACAACTTTGAAATCCGGTGTTAGCCACAGAAAACTGATTTCTGTTTTCAAAACCATAACTTTTGATAATAATATATAACAATGCAAGAACATATATGTTATATATATATAATATAACTTGAATAGATATAATGCATTATTTTATATTTTCTTGCCACTTCACATTCTCACATAGCATTAATCTTTCCACTTTGTTCGTCAGGGTTGTTCTGAAAGCCAACCACCGTCACTAAGACAATCTTCCACGGGATACCCCTCATTGAGGAGGACACTATGCCAAGGTCACTAAGCCAAGGCCACTAAGACAACTGACGAATTTGATATTTTATGGTGTCACTTAAACAAGGTCACATAAACAATGGTTTATTTTTAAGAGTATTTTACCCTATGGACCCCAAAGTTGCACATCAATTACATTTACTACCTTGAACTTAAAACAACTCTCCATAAACCTTACTTTTTGAAACTGCTTACAAAAACTATCCTAATTTTTTAAAATGCCACATTTTCCCATCATTACCCAACATCCGCTAACCTTCATATCTCTTTCCCCTTCCCCCATCACCGATGTCAATATTTATTGTTCTATTGCCCTTAATGTCAAAAATCTACAAGAGTTTGGTATCTTTGTGCCCACGACGAGAAAACTCAGACTTAAGGTTATATGGTGCACATTCGTTCATGCCTTAATCTAGCCCATTTGATTCTACTAGTTGGGGTATCCAAGTTGTTGGGTGTATTAAACTTGTTAGGTTTTTAAGGTCGATTGTGGTTTGGTTTGTTGGTTTGCTTCCCACAAACCAGAGATTATATTTACGCAGCGGAAAACATAATAGGGTTTAAAAAAAATTAATCTCTGATTCATATAGGATCTGTCAACTGTTAATAGGGTTCTTTAAAATAGATTAGTTACTTACCTTCAACGCTTAATCCAACAAACTTGAATTAGAAGGCTTCAATTAGTTGCTCCAATCCTCCTACTGTAGATCACCAAGGTTTCTTCTTCTTCTTGCAACCTGAAGATTAGAAAACCTAGAACTAGAATGGAGGCTAGGGTTTTCTCCACCAGTTATTAATTAGAACTAGGAGAAGAGAGAGAAGGAGAGGAGAGAGAAAGTGGCGGCACACAAAAGGGTGATCACTTGTGTGTGCCGCCCCTCCCTATCAGTATATATAGGGAGGTCTCCTACTCTTTCTAGAATCCTAGTCTAATTAGGTCTTGGGGTCCCACAACTTTCAGCTAAAATTTTATTTAATATTTAGTCCTTATGTCTCACATAATTAAATACTAAATAAAATAATCACAAATTAGTCCACCACACTTTTGTGACTGAATACTCTGATAGTTGTAGTATTTATAAATAAACCCTTCCTCCATTGTACCTGCATTCAAACCCTCCACTGTAAACCGATATTCATAATAATCCTTAGGTTAGTATTTTACTACCAGTCACATCCTTAAGAATTATTATTTCTTAATCCTTGTGCCTCATTCTGTGCAGACTAATTATTATTCTAATAATCTCAGAAGAGATCACTGGCCAGTCTAGAATAATAATTCTCACAGATGAACAAGGGAATATCAAACTGAATGTGGATTTCATATTGAACTAAAATATTCTCACTCTGCAATTATGTCCATCCATCTTGTCCAGAATATTGGATCACGTTTACGTTTCTGACCTCACTGATTGACAAAACAAAATGGACATAATATACACGCAAGGTATATATTAATTCTCAGAATTAAGGTTTAATGCAACAATGGTCTCCATGGAATTTCAGTTATTTAGTGACATGAAATAACATAATTCCATGCTGACCAGTTCGATGTAAACTTGTTACATCAATGCATTGGACTTAGGAGTCAACACTCCGGTGACGGAGATATATCACACGATTAACCAATGCATTATAGTTTATCGTCAACAGAACCATGATCTAATAAACTACGAACGAAGTATTAATGAACTTTATCTCCCACATGCAACACTTGCATGCAACTAGTTCATCTACGTAAACTCATTATTATTATCATGCATGCAAAATTAATAAACTATTTATTAACACATAAAATGTCGTTTTAATTGTTTTAGGGCATAAACCCAACAATCTCCCACTTGCACTATAAACAATTGAAAGCAATCCTTAACCCCATCACATCCACATGTGAATCAAAAACCTTCTGTGTCAAGGCTTTGGTAAAGGGATCCGCTAAGTTATCTGCAGATGCAATCTTAGCAACAACAATGTCACCTCTCCGAGTGATGTCTCTGACGACATTGTACTTCCTTTCAATGTGCTTATTCGCTTTATGCTTTCTTGGTTCTTTACAGTTGGCTACTACTCTACTATTGTCACAGTAAAGAACAATAGGTGAAGTAGCTGCTGGGATAACTGTAAGGTCCACCAAGAATTTCTTTAGCCACGCTGCTTCCTTAGTTGCTTCACAAGCCGCTACATATTCAGCTTCTGTTGTAGAGTCTGCGATGCATTTCTGTTTAATACTCCTCCATACAATGGATCCTCCTCCTAAAGTGAACACATATCCTAAAGTCGATTTTCTTTCATCGACATCTGCCTGAAAATCAGAATCTGCGTAACCAACTGGAACAAGATCTCCCCCGCTGTATATAAGCATATAATCCTTGGTTCTCCGAAGATACTTCAATATATGCTTTACAGCTTCCCAGTGTTTTCTACCAGGATTAGACTGGTACCGACTAACCATACCTACTGCATAGCAGATATCTGGTCGTGTACACAACATAGCATACATAAGACTTCCTACTGCAGATGCATAAGGAACTCTTTCCATGCCCTCTATCTCCTCAGGTGTCTTGGGACACTGATCCTTGGATAGATAAATGCCATGTCTAAAGGGCAAGAATCCTTTCTTGGAATCTTGCATGGAAAATCTTTTCAACATACTTTCAATATAGGTTGCTTGGGATAAGCCTATCATCCTAGACTTTCGATTTCTCAAAAGTTTGATCCCTAGAATGTAACTGGCTTCTCCTAAGTCCTTCATACTGAAATGGTTGGAAAGCCACAACTTAACTGATGAAAGATCTCCTACATCATTCCCAATTAGTAGGATGTCATCCACATACAATACCAAGAATGTTACTACATTCTTTTTGCACCTTTTATACACACAAGGTTCATCAGGATGTTGATCAAAATCAATGGTCTTGATTGCCTGATCAAATCTGATGTTCCAACTTCGAGAGGCCTGCTTTAATCCATAGATAGATTTGTGCAGCTTGCATACCATATGCTCTTGGCTCTTCTGTACGAAACCATCTGGTTGGACCATATAAATGTCCTCCTCAAGATTGCCATTGAGAAAGGCAGTCTTGACATCCATTTGCCATATCTCATAATCATAATGAGCCGCAATGGATAAGAGTATCCTAATGGATTTAAGCATGGCTACTGGCGAAAAAGTCTCCTCATAATCGATTCCCTCTTTCTGAGTATACCCTTTCGCCACCAGTCTTGCCTTGTAGGTTTCCACCCTTCCATCTGGACCCCTCTTTCTCTTGTAGATCCATTTACACCCAATAGGTTTAATATCAGGTGGTGGATCCACTAATTCCCAGACCTGATTGGAATACATAGATTCCATTTCAGCTTTCATAGCATTCAGCCATAATCTCGAATCTGTGTCTCTTACTGCTTCATCATAGCTTATAGGATCATTCTCTGATTCATCCGGAATCATCTGGTAAGATTCTTCCTCTTGAAGTAAAGCGAAATTCTTATACTTCTCAGGGAATTTCCTATCTCTTTGGCTACGACGAAGTGGTGGTGGTGCAACTGGTTCAACCGGTGCATCCGGTTGTCCAAATTGTTCTGGTTGAGCCAACGGTTCAGCTTGAACCAGGGGTTCTTGCTGATCCTGTTGAACTTGCTCCAGTGGTTCTTCCTGGACCTGGTGGTCCTCCTGAACCATTGGACCTTGCTCATCCTGCATTGGTGCTTGGTGTTCAGCACCCTGTATTACCGTATGTGGATTATTGGATAATCTTTGTGCCTCTGCCACTTGCCTACTGGTTTGTCCTTGCTGACGAGGAAAAATTACTGGACCACCTAGTTGCATCATCATGGGTAGACCATACGATGAACCTCCCACTGGAAGTGGATCCATCGCACGTTCTACTCCCACTGAAGAAGCATCCGTTATCTCCTTAAGTACAACTTTGCTGGAAGGCTTGTAATCCATCATATAATCTTCCTCAAGAAAAACTGCATTTGTGCTAACAAACACCTTTTGTTCTTTCGGATTATAGAACAGATAGCCTTTCGTTCCTTTAGGGTATCCTACAAACATGCATACTTCTGATTTTGATTCCAACTTGCTTGACTTTCCTTTCAGCACATGTGCTGGACAACCCCAAATGTGTAAATGCTGCAAACTAGGTTTGCGGCCTGTCCACAGTTCTCTGGGTGTCGTAGGAACTGCCTTGCTTGGTGCCAAATTCAGAAGATATGCTGCCGTCTCTAGTGCATACCCCCAAAAGGAGATCGGTAGCGATGTATAACTCATCATAGATCTAATCATTTCCAGTAAGGTTCGATTCCTTCTCTCTGCCACACCATTCTGCTGGGGTGTTCCTGGTGCAGTCAATTGGGATATAATCCCATGCTCCACCAAATATGAGCCAAAAAGGTTAGAAAGATACTCACCGCCTCGATCAGATCGAATGGCTTTCAATTTCTTTCCTAATTGATTTTCCACCTCAGCTCTGTATTCTTTGAACTTTTCAAACGAATCTGATTTGTGGTGCATTAAGTAGATATAGCCATACCTTGAGTAATCATCGGTGAAGGTGATGAAATACTCATAGCCACCTCTTGCCTTAACATTCATGGGACCACAAACATCAGTGTGTACGAGTTCCAACACATCATTGGCTCTTCTCCCTTTTGATGAAAAGGGTCTCTTGGTCATTTTACCTTCCAAACATGATTCACATAAAGACCATGGTTCAATATCCAATGTGCCCAAGGGCCCATCTTGAACCAATCTTCGAATCCTGTTTAGGTTAATATGTCCAAGCCTTAAATGCCATAAATATGTTGAGTTTACTGAAGGCTCTTTCCTCTTACTCGAGTTACATGATGTATACAAAGCAACATTACTAGGAGAAGAGATTAGATATAAACCATCCATTAACATGCCAGATATAATAGTAAAACTATTTCTTTTAATAAAAACATTAAATGAGTTAAACTCAACATTATAACCATCTTTGATAAGACAAGAAACTGAAATTAAGTTTCGCCTAATATCCGGCACATAAAGACAATTGTTTAAAACTAAACTCTCATTCCTACTACTACCACTACTAGAAAGAAGACGAACAACTCCTATGGCCACGGCAGCAACTCTTGCCTCCGATCCTAGGCTCAGGTAAATCTCTCCATCATTTAGCTGTCTTACCATCTGGAACCCCTGCAATGAATTGCATATATGATTAGTGGCTCCGGAATCAACACACCATGTGTTTGGTGTATTATTGGCAACATTTGCCTCGACAACTAAAGATTCAAGCATACCTGCAGATTTCTTCTTTGCAAGGTAGTCCTGGCAGTTCCGTTTCCAGTGTCCAGTTTTGCCGCAGTGGAAACACTTTCCCTTTGGCTTTGCAACTCCCTTATCCTTATTGACACTCAGGTTGTTCTGCGTTCCCGATGTTTTCTTTCCTTTCTTCTTGGAATTTCGACCTTTCGGTTTAGATCCAGAAGAACCTTCAGCCACATTAATACTACCAGATTTGTGTCCCTTGATTATCCCTTCCGCCACCGTAAGCTGATTCATTAACTCGGGAAGAGTCGTTTTCATCTTGTTCATATTGAAAGTCATTATGAACTGGGAAAACGATGGCGGGAGAGAAGCAAGGATCACATCCTCTTTGAACTCATCGTCCATCTTGGATCCTAAGGTATCCAATACATTGAACAATCCCATCATAATGAGAATATGATCACGTACTGGAGTTCCTTCGGACATCTTAGTATTAATGAGCTTTCTGATCGCATCCTGCTTGGCAGGGCGACTATGAACAGTAAACATCTCTTTCAGTTCCTTGATGATATCTGAAGCATGAGCATACTCCGCGAACTGATGTTGCAGAACATCTGATAGGGAAGCTAAGATATAGCACTTGGCCATATCATTCGCTTTGACCCACTTATGATAATGATCATGGTCTTCCTGAGAGTCATTAGGACCAGGGAGTGAGGGACTATCCCCTTCTAGGACAAATTTGTACTCTTGGGCAGTCAGCACAATATCCAAATTTCTTTTCCAGTTAACATAGTTTGGTCCGCTCAACTGATTCTCTTTCAAGATAATATGCAATGGGTTGAATGTAGACATCTAAGCATGCAAATAAACATAATAACAATGAGATATCATAATTGATTTTTAATAAGAGCTTTTATTTATTGTAACACCCCTTAGTTACCATAAATATCGGATCCTAATCAGCATACACATTCAACTATCCTTGGGGATATGAAGAAGTGCACCCAAATAGGTGATCATCTCAATCGAATTACTTTCCAGACATCTCATGTCCAAGTTAATTCGACATCCGATTATCTTTAGCCTCTTACTCATGAGTGTCGCTTGTTCCTTGGGGAATCATGACGCTCACTTTCAGTTAAGTGTGACCCATCATCTCGGTATTAGAATGCTAGAAATCAGAATGCCCTCCTTGGGGAGGTTCAAACCGATGGTTCTAGTCTAACCCTTAGCTCTAAGCAATCCAAACAGATACTAATGGACCCATGCTCCTTGGGGAGTCACTGATCCATTATTATCACATGGATCGATGATGGAAGGCTATGGGATTTAATTAAATCCCTCTCCCACTTAATATTTTATGACAAGGGGTTTCTTTTAAATAAGTGTATTTAATTCTCATACATCAAATGCACAAGATATCTATAAGAATTGTATACCATTTGATCAATTAGGATACTAAAGAATGAACTAATGTTGTATGCACAAAAATTAAGACAAGAAAAATCACATTTTTCAAGCTTAAAACCCTCCCAAAAGCTTAAAATTACATTCTGACCCTTCTGTCATAAGAAACTTTAAACCAGGGACTAAATCAGAATTTTTAGAAAATTTTAGAAAATAAAAATATTTAGGTTCAGTCCCTGACTGGTCTGGTTCGGTTCAGGTCAGACCGAACCGGCCTGGTCTGAACCGAGTCAGACCACTGACTCGAGTCAGACGAGTCAGCTGAGTCAGACGGTCTGACTCGGTCTGACTCGTCCGGATTCGGGTCGGGTAACCGGGTCGGGTCACGGGTCATAGGTCACGGGTTGGCGGGCCGGACCGCGGGTTGGCCCGCGGATTGGCCCGCGGGTTGGCCCGCGGTCTGGGTTAGGGCTGACGGGTCAAGTCAGCTGGGCTGACCAACCCGTCTCCCTTTAACCCTACCGGGTTGGGCTACCTGTACTGGGCTTATCTATATAACCCCATTAGGTTCAATAAAATGGGTTGTTTATGTTTTAAGACATGGGCCTGTTTCTAGAGCCCATTAACCCTTAAAACTCTAACAACCCTAACTAATTAAACTTAATTCTCTACCCTAACTGCCTAAACTATTAACCCTAGCCCAAACCAACCCTAAACCTAGCCGACACAATCAACAACCTAACCCTAGCCGTCCCAAACCAACCCCTTTTAAATAAAAATTTAATTAAAAACCTTTTTAAATAATAATTCTAAACAGAAATTACTATTACATGCAACCTTCAATTAATTAGAAACCTTGAAAAATTTTAACCCAAAAAACTTAATTAAATTGAAACCTTTTAGTAGTACCCAAAAAGGTGCCTATCAATTTAATTCATTGTAATTGAAAACTTATGGGACTAATTTTGGTGCATACAGGCATCAATCAAACTTAACCCAATTAATCAAATTAATACAATAACATAACAAAAAAGTTGTGGGTACTAATTTTTTTTATTTAATCCAATTAAATAAAATTATGATTCAAGAGACCATAGGCATCCCACAAATTTTCTTGTTCAACATAGTAATCATATTGGTCTCCATCAAACAAAAGACCCTATTAACAAGTTGAAGCCTGGGCTCTGATACCAATGTTGGTTTGCTTCCCACAAACCAGAGATTATATTTACGCAGCGGAAAACATAATAGGGTTTAAAAAAATTAATCTCTGATTCATGTAGGATCCGTCAACTGTTAATATGGTTCTTTAAAATAGTATCTTGTATTTATGTCTGTGCTTCCTAGGATTGCATGTATTAAAGGGATAAAAACTTAAATTTTTCGCTATTAGCACTACACTTAAATCTTGTTTACACTGGCCTGTAGGGCCTACCTTACGAGGAGATCGTCCTAATTCAATTGGAGAACAACGGTAAACTAAATGGTTCAATCACAGATCCTAACTCATATATATACTAGCCTCCCCATATGCACGTAGCATGTGTGGGTTGGCTTTTTTCCGACAAATTTATTTTGCCCCCTACACGCATTGGTAAATTCTGTGGCACATTATTTGATTAACCCCTTCATAAACTCACTTTGCTCCCTCACACGCTCGTAGTGTCTGTGAGTTCGCAAATTATTCAACGTGTTATTTCGTTAACCTTTCACAAATTCACTTTGCTCGCTCTAAGATGCTACGCGTGCGAGTGAGTTGGTTGTCCCCAATAAATTATCACTTTGCCCCTACACACATATGAGTTGGCAAATTATGCAACATGTTATTTAGTTAGCCCATTCACAAGCCTACTTTCCACACAAACTATTAATTTTTCTTTGTTAATTAACAATCCACTTATTACTTTTTGACACTGTCCCATAGGACTCCCATGAGGTGGAGATCATCATTACAAAAACCAGCCTTTGGATCAACTCTATGTATCACCCACCGTTACGTGTAAACTGAGTGTAATTATTATAGAAATAAGGTTGCGGGTGGGCCTACTTGAAGATGATCTATTGGCTGATATGTTCTGAATATTGAAGAGATCATCTTAACAAAAAATACAACCCCTTGATAATATTTGACGTAAGGTGTGTACGTGATTTTATCTATCTTCAATTGTTCATCAGTTATTGAACCATTCTTAACATTTCCAGAGGCTGTTTTTTCTAGCATTTAGTGGTCAGATATCGGTGAGCATTTACTTATAAAACAGTTCTATAAAATAAATTAACTTCTTGATAATTAATTAGTAGTAAAATCGAACGACAAGAATGGAATAAACATCGATTCTATAGCTCAATACACATTATTGTATGAGATTAGTATGCTGATTGATCAGATATCATCTTAAGTAACCATATACTAAGCTTCATATATTAATTAACTCTACATAAAATCATGACAGTATATATATATACATATATATATGTATATATGTATAAATCATTCTTAAGAG
>MVGT01000702.1:105952-132401 GCA_002174775.1 Macleaya cordata | reverse complement strand
TATTATTATTATTATTATTATGCAGCAGGTGCCACATCTACTCCATCATCGTCATCGTCGTCGTCATCATTCTCTCTATAATCTTCAGCCCAACACACGACATTGCCGTCGTTGCCGACAAGGATGACATCTTCGAATTTCTTACTGTTTGCTACTACTACGACCATTGTTACAGAATTAAGTAAGGAAAATGAAGGGGCAGAGAGGGAGAGAGAAAAATGAGCTAGAGGAGAAATTACTTGAGAAGCTCGAAAGAGTTGTGAGATGAATTGAAGATACAGCCTCCTCCTCTATATATACACACACACAAATTTTCATAAAAGAAAAAGTATTTGAAGGATTCCCTACTCCCCTTCATTCCTTACTTTACTTTTTATCTTTTTCTGGAGGTATACATTGTGTCGTGGGTGAAAAAGTTGCTTGTGGATGCCTCTTGTTCATACATTATGCCAGCTTGGCAAGTGGGACCCACACTCTAGGGTTTGCTCATGGAGGGTGTTTGCATGACACATCCTACACGCGCATGGAACAGTCCACGCACACTCTCAAGTTCCATTGTCACGTTTACAAAGTCACATATGTTGATCGTACGTATATAGATAGATAGTATGGTCAAAGCCAGTCAGTCCTACCAAGTCCTGGTCAAAGGGTCAAAAGCTCTCATTGATTTCTGTCCTCATGTGTACGTATTAATGAAGGCGTTATAACTTATAAGAGGCCCAAAATTCAAGTTTGGGCCATTCCCTTAGCCAACTCAAACACCCACTTGACATTCCTTAATTTATAAGGTGCTTGTAGCTATAGCAAGGTCCATAACAATCGTTGGATAATTATTAAGCTCGTTGGGCATCCAACTCAAAATTAATTAGAAATGAGTGGAGTGGCGGCGCAAGATCTTTATATATTAGATTTGTTAGGGCAAGTGCTATGGACACCTCAAACAAGTAAAAAAAGTATTTTTTGACGTTTGGGCAAATACCATGGGCAACACAAACAACCAGACCTGGGCAAGGGGTTTGAGGGAGGAGGCAAAGAGTGTGCCGTGCAGCACAATCTGCCTCCTCCCATATTTTCCTATATTGATATTGTGTCAGTTCTGTAATTAGTTAAAAAATGGATCCTTATTTCTTGAATTAGTTAACTACAAAAAGAGATCTCTAGAATAAGACGGAAGGCACAATTTGTGCCGTCCCTTCCTATTTTTCCGTGACACTTGTCTTCCCTCAAACTCTTAAACCCCTACTCCAAACAACCTAAATAAAAGTTTACATGGCACTTGCCCTTAGGCTTTGATTTTTTTAAGATTGCTGTTATTTAGTCTCCCTAGTTAGGATGAGGGACTCGCTCAGTTATAGGGCACCCTCAAAGTTTACAAATTGGTTAGGGCGCATGGTCAATTTTACTTGGGTGGAGGTTTTCCCATTTTAGTTAAAAGATTTCTTTTTTTGGTAAATTGTTAAGAGAGCTTTTACCCTTCGTTGCAAATCTAAAAAAATCCTTAACCTTCCCTATCCACTTTCGACCACCAAAATTCCTAGAAACGTAGGGTTTTCAAGAATAACTTCTCGATTTCGTTGAAGAAGGAGGAGATTGCTAGATGAAGAAGAAAATCAGTGGAGAAGCAAAAAAACAATGTCGTCCCAGACCCAAAACGCTGAAAACTCTATGTTGATGTAAGTTTTTGATTTTTTTTTTGTTTTGATTCGCTGTTTAAGGCTTCAATCTTGAAGATTAAACTATTTCGTAGGTTTTCGTATTACTTTTAGTTGTGTGGTTGTTTTTTTTCAAAATTTGGTGATTTAAATATGTTGTGGTCGATTCAGATTCGACTCCGTAGTGTCAAAAAAGTAAGTCAAATTCAATAGTATTATGCTGAAGAAGAAGACCTTATTCGATAGGTACCTTTCGAATTCGTGAAAATATCATCAAGGGATGTGATAAAAATGACACATACCAGTTGAAAAAGTAGTTCAATTTTGATAGGTACCTATTGATTTAAGTTTTCGAATTCAATAGGTACTAATCGAATTTGACTCTCAATCCATAACCCATTAAAATTCACTACTGCAATCTTCAATAATAGTATTTCCTGATATGGATTAGCAGTAGTACTTGACATGCATTGCAAAAAAGAATTTACATATGCAAGAGTTAATTCCATGCATTGATGAAAAAAGTAAACACAAAATATCATCAATCGAAGAAGATTAGCTACTCTAAACGAAAATTGAGAATTTCTAAGAAACTCCAGAACAAGAAAATCTCAGTATAAGCCATAAACATGAACAACAACTTAAAAAAATGCGATTTTGTAATAAATTGTCTTTGTTCTTTTAGTTTCAAAACATAAATAAGTTTTAATTAAAGTAAAAATAACAAACCCAAATTGTGATTTCTTCTTAGAAAAACTTCATCAGCTTCATAGATAAATTATGTTTCCCTTTCAGAGAGCCTATAGTGGTAAGTTCTCATTTTACTTTACAAATTCTCCATCTTACTTTTAACTTGTCGATCTTGATTTTTTTTTCATCATTTTATAGAAACGTCGTCTTCTCACCTTGAGCAATTATATTCGGAGTTGTGGACGACCTAATGTAGTGTTGACCATAAGACAAAAGATAAAAACACTGCATATGGTGGATAGTGCCCTTGTTGAGCATGATATACCCGAGTACGAGGAGAATACTATTGAGGAGAATGAGGAAGAACTTGAGCGTGCTAGTGATGAGGAGAGGGAACAACTAGCTAAAGTAGGAGCTTCTTAAAAGAGGTTCAATCCTTCATTTAAGAATCTAAAGAGAGTGGTTCCCTAGAGAGAGTACCTAAAAGATTTTAGAGAGAGAAAGTAAAGGACTCTAGAGAGAGAAAATAAGAGAGGTTTCTTTGGTTTAGAGGAGTTCTCTCTAGTCCAGGAAGATTCTAATTGGATTCTAAAATGTGAGGTATGTTCCTCTATTTATAGGCTTACTCAGTTTGGAAGTCAAGCGCTTAGCCAATCAGTGATGAACACTTATCTTTCACTTTATAAGCATATAACAACTGTTTATAAGTGCTTGACAGCAATTTATAAGTGTTTCACAGCTGTTTATAAGTGCTTGACAATTGTTTATTTACTTCTTTCCTATCAGGTTACCTTTCTGAAAACTCTTTTCTTTAGTGAGAAAGCTCTTTTCTCTAGCAGAAAGCTCAATCCGAATAGGTGCTCCTACATTTTATCCCGTTTTCTTAATGTTATGAGTAATAATGAGAAAATTATTAAAAAAGAAAAAAATTCTTTGGGATGGGATATTATCCCCTTTTCCCTGCAAAAAATGAGAGGCTTTTGTTCGGAAACCTTCTTGTATTAGGAAAGCACAAATGGAAAAAGTTGAAGGAAATTCTTTAACTTTTGCCTCAGTTAGCGTTCTTTTTTTTTCTTTTTTTTTTTGCACTCTCTGTGCTCGAACTGCGGTTTACTTGTTTCTACGCGTTTTTTGTGTTTTTGGGGAAGGTATTTACTTTTCTTATTATGTATTATGTCCTTTATGAAAAGATCTTTTCAGATTTTTAAAATTTTTCCATAAGTAAAGTCAATTTTTGCCTCCGGTTCGTGGTCCCTTCCTTTCTTAATAAGCTGGACCTCTTGTGTTTTCTTTTTACAAATTTTAGCTAACCTCTTTTGAAAGTGGTAGAGGTTTTATTTTTTCACTTGGAAAATTTTTCTAAAGTTCTTTGAAGGTTTCCTGTAGACTGCTTTGTTGTTTGAAAAACAACGTTTTTGTTTTAGGTTGATACCCAAAGCGTTGTGATTTTATTTAGAAACCACTTTTTTGCTTACTTGCATTATAGGATTTGTTAGAGGTTCTTTCCGAGAACTTAAACTATGTCAAGTTTTGGTTTTCTTTATCTTTTTTATTTTCTTTCATATACTTGGTTTTAAGGTGAAACCTGGAAACCAATTTGTTTTTTAATATTTAATGTAGAATTCGAAAATCTCTTATTTTGGGTATTTCGTTTACCTTTCTTACATCTGAGTTTTGATAGAAATCTAGAATTCTTTTTAGAATCTGGGTTTTTTAGGGAAAACTGCGAAACCTCTTAGATTCTGGGTTTTGAAGGAAAACCCAGAAACCTCTTAAATTTTGGGTTTTGAGGGGAAACTTGTAAACCTCTTATAATTTGGGTTTTGAGGGAAAACTCGAAAACCCCTTATTTTAAGTTTTCTTAAACCTTTCTTACTTTTGGTTTTGAGGGAAACCTCTTAAAACCTTTAGTTTTCTGTAATTTCTAATTGATTTCCTCAATTATCAGAAACTGCAAAAGCTTTAACTTTCCTTTGCTGTAGGATTTTTTGGTTGTATATTATTTTGAAGCTTTTCTTTCTCAAGACTTTTAAGGCTTATCTTGAAAGCTTCTTTGTTATTGAAAAGTGAAACTCAAAAATTGTAAAAAGAAAGCTCATAGAAGTAGATACTAACCTTTCCCGAGATTCAATTCGTATCACTGATCCAGATCTTTGAAAGCTTTTGATATCAAAGGCAAATTTTCTTCGATCACCTGCTGCTGTCGATGTAGTGCAAACAGAGTTGTTCTATTTGGATTGCATTTTTTCTTTAGCCTTACTCATTCCTTTTCTTTCTAGAATTTTTCTTTTATTTAGCAAAAACTTCAGTTTGCATTTTGTTTCTGTCTGTTTAAAACAATATCAAGTTTTATTTAAGTTTGATAGAAGAAGTTTATTTTGGTATGCTCATGTGCTCTTGTGCTAGAAACCTTATTTGTACTTAATTATTCTTGAAAGCTACTGGCTTCAATTCTATTAAGAGAAGAGGTTTCTTTTGAGTTTTTATAGAAACCTCGTTTTTATTTTTGACCTCAATTATGTGAAGTTGTAAGAAGAGGTTTCATTTGGTTTGCTTATGTGCATATTTGCTTTTGTGCTTGAAACCTCGATTATTTTGTTTGCAGGATTTTTGTTGTTTTCCAAGTATTGAAAGTTATTCAGCTTCAAGACTTACTTTCGGAAAACTTTTTTTTTGATCGTTTTGTATATATTCCTTTATGCTTGTAGGAATTCTGTTGTTTTCCAGGTATTGAATTCACTGGAAAACTTTTATTTTGTTTGTTTTGTATTTTTTCACTTTTGGTCAGGAATCCTGTTTTTTTTCCAGTTTTGAAAGCTTTCTAGCTTCAAGACTGTTATTTAGAAAACTTATATTTTGCTTTTTTGTTTTCTAGATACTTCACAAGGCAATCCCAAAAAGTTTTGTTTTTGGTTTTTTTTAAAGGTAAACCTGAGAAACCTTTACACAGAGAAGGACCTTTCATAAAGTTTTATTTTTTAGCTAGTACGTTTCAAGTGTTATACTTGTAAACCTATTATCCAAGGTTTGCGTTAAAGGGAAACCTAGAAATATATAGGTACACATTTGAATGCAATAAAAAGTAAGAAATTGCCCAAGCACGATATAATTATTGGGCAATTGCGAAAAAACCAATGTCGAAGGGTGGCATTCAAGAAAACCAGTTCATTGAAAGACCCTTGATACTGACGGTTTAATTATAGGGCAAACCCGAAAACTAATAAAAAACTAATAAAGGCCATTTCTACTGATCTCAATGGAGACCTTCCAGCTCTGTTTAATTATAAGGCAAACATGAAAATCCAATAATCCAAGGAAACAATGGAGACCCAGCGTCGTTTAAATTATGGGCAAACCTGGAAAACCATATTTTTTTATAAGTGTTCAAACTTCCAAAGAACTACGTTTTTTAAAAACCTTTTAGCCTACAGTTTAATTCTTGGGCGAAACCTGATAATCCAATACGGTCGAAGTTTTCTATACTATATCTTTCCTTGATTTGTGTATGTTTAAGGTCCTTGAAGGTTTTCTTTTGAGGGTAAACCAGTAAACCTTTGGCACAACGGTTTAATTATAAGGTAAACCTGAAAAACTAAATATTGCCAAGGTTATAATTCTTGGGTAAACCTGGAAAACCAATATAGTTTTTGATTTGGAATACTTCTTTATTTTAAAGTTAAAACCTTTTCAAGTGAAGTATGTTTCATGGTGATTCAAAGAGATCACCTTCTATATTATTCAGAAAGTAAGTATACTGACTCACAGCATACTCAATAAAGTAAGCATACTGACTTGTTTTGCTTTCTGTCAAGTTGGAACTTTCCTGTGAAGCGTCAAACTTTCCTGAATTTGACTTTTCTTTTCTAGGGAGTACTTTTTGAAGAACCAAATCTTTTGGCTTTAGTTATCCAACTCTTATTTTCTTAGAGTGTGCTCATTTGAGGGTGTACTGAAAGTTTTTCAGCTGTAGAATAGCATTCTTACGTTTCTCTTTCAATGACTCTAACCAATCTGTCTGAATTGACTTTCTTCTTTTTAGATTTGGTGTTTGTAGTAGAGTTTATTAATTTTTTGGGAAACCTTTAATACCAAGGTGAAACCTAGAACCCTTTTAATTCTGAGATTTTTTAAGGTGAAACCTGGAAACCTTTTAATGCAAAAGTTTTTTTAGGTGAAGCCTGGAAACCTTTCAATTCCGAGGTTTTTTAAGGTGAAACCTGGAAACTTTTCAGTGCCAAGTTTTTTGAGGTAAAGCCTGGAAACCTTTCAATTCCGAGGTTTTTTTAAGGTGAAACCTATAAACCATTCAGTACTTGTAGTTAGTAGACATCTCTTTTTGTTTTGCATACTTTTGGTGCCTGAAAGCTTGTTTCTTTGTTTGGTTTTGTCTTTGAAAGATAAAAAGAGCTCTATCTTATAGCATGTAAAGATTTCAAAAATGAATGTGAAATCTAGTAAGCAAAATTTAAAATAATATTGAGTTTCAGAAACTTACCTTCGGAAACTTGCCTTTAGAAACTTGTGGGTTTCAAGTGAATGTTGACAACGAATTAGCCAAATTCGGTGATGTTATTGCCTGTGATCTTTGAGTCTATTTAAGTTCAAGTCGACGAAGATGATTGTTGAAAAGAAGGCCCAATGCAGATCAAGTCGATGAAGATGTTAAAAGATCGGATGTAGATTAAGTCGATGAAGATGTTGATCAAAGAAAAGTTCCGATGTAGATCAAGTTGATGAAGTTGATGATCAAAGAAAAGGTTCGATGCAGATCAAGTTGATGAAGATGTTGATCAAATAAAATGTTCGATGCAAATCAAGTCGATGAAGATGATGCTCAAGAAATGGTCCGATGCAGATCAAGTCTTTGAAGTGATCAATGAAAAGATTAGATGCATATCAAGTCAATGAAGATGATGATCAAAGAAAATGTCCGATGCAGATCAAATCGATGAAGATTATGATAAAAAAAGGTTTGATTCAGATCAAGTCGATGAAGATTATGATCAAAGAAAAAGTCTGATATAGCAAATCAAGTCGATGATGATCAAAGAAAAATTCTGATGTAGATCAAGTCGATGATGATCAAAGAAAAAGTCCGACGTAGATCAAGTCGATGATGATCAAAGAAAAAATCCGATGTAGATCCGATGTGAATCTTGAAGGTGATGAACAATCCATTGCAGATTTGATGTTGAGTTCTTGCTCGTTGTTCTTCTGTTCTTTGTCCTTGATGTTTGAGTTGATATTTTTCAACCAGAGAAGTGTACTGTTTACTCATAGATATTCGACCAACAAATTTCTTGGTCATTATACTCCTATAAAACTTATAAAATTGTTCAAGTAGACAAGTGTACTGCTTACATCCAAGTATAAACAAATTATTGACAAGTGTTTTTCTCTTGCATTAATTTGTTTCTTTTGTCTCACAAGTGTTCTACTGACATCTCCTAAGAACTTATCAATTTCATAATTGGAATTGAGATCCAGAAGGATATACATTAAAGTTCAAATCTATAACAATATTCTACTGTTTCAACAAATTTCTTTGTTGATTAATTAACGCTAAGAATAAATCAAGATCTGGACACTTGATTTAAGAATTCTAAAAATTCCTAATTAGATCGCGTCTCTCAACCTTATTTTCCTAGACCATCAACTTCATGAGTTAAAAATAGATGAAATTGAATACAAATCTGGATTTGTAGATGCTTAACGAAAACTCCCAAACATTTGCAGAAATTCAAGAAAAAGATTGAGCGGAAATCTAATCTATCAAGTGTGAGATGAAATAAGGAACAAAAAACTTATTTGTTCTTATTGATTCAGGCTTTTTCCTTTGCTGAAACTGAAACCTTGATGAAAATGAAATCGAAACCCTAAACCATATCGAAGGTGAAGTTAGAAGAAGGCCTTTTCTTTAGGAATTCTTGAGTGCACATGTTACTGGAAATTCGATGCAAAGAAGTTGGAGATCTTGTCAGAGCTTCCTCCGCAGATCTTGTCTTGGACATTTTGCTTTCTATTTTCTTGTTGTTTTCTAATCGACCTTATTTTTCCAAAATTTCTATGCTACCTCTTCAAGAAAGATAAACTGAGCAAAAAAAAATGGATTCTTTATAATTTAGACGAAACCAAACGTATTGTTTGTTGTGTTTCCCTATTTTTCGTAGAAAAAAGTTTAAAGAGAGAAAACTTTGAAGAAACCTCACCATCAGATCATTTTCGATCGATAGATGATGAAATCTTCTCAATTTTGATCTGATTCTTGATCGAACAAGATTATGTTGTGCCTTTTCTTAGCTTGATTCGTGAAAATTTTAGAAAGAAGATTTTCTTTTTTCTAAATCTAGAAAACACAGAAGAGGATTGAAATTTCTAGAGAGAGAAAGTATAATATTTAGCTTTATTTCGTCGAGATTAACCTTGCTTTTTTTTTTTCGGTAATCTTCGACGATTGTGTCTTGTTAGCTCAGAGAGAGAATATCGGATGGTGCCAAAATGAAGGAGGTTAAATCCTTCATTCAAGAATCTAGAGAGAGTGGTTACCTAGAGAGAGAACCTAAAGGATTCTAGAAAAGAAAGTAAAGGAATCTAGAGAGAGAAAATGAGAAAGGTTTCTCTAGTCTAGAGGAGTTTTCTCTAGTACAAGTAAATTCTAATTGGATTCTGAAATATGAGGTATGCTCCTTTATTTATAGGCTTACAGAGTTTAGAAGTCAAGCTCTTGGCCAATCAGTGATAATCACCTATCTTTCACTTTATAAGTGTATGACAGCTGTTTATAAGTGCTTGACAGCTGTTTATAAGTGTTTGACAGCTATTTATAAGTGCTTGACAACTGTTTATTTACTTCTTTTCTGTCAGGTTACCTTTTGGAAACCTCTATTTGTCAAGTTTACCTTTCAAAAACTTCTTTTTTTAGAGAGAAAGCTCTTTTCTCTAGCAGAAAGCTCAATCCGAATAGGTACTCCTATACTTCTTGTGGGAGGGGAACGAAGAATCGTAGGGAATAGTTGAATCCAAGAGTAAGAGCTTCTTCTTATGGTAGATAAAGAATATTTTATAAACATATTTTGCTTGTTAAATTTGTACATGGTTTAGAAGTGAACTTTGTTTATAATTGAACTTGGATTATAATTGAATTTGGTTTAGAATTGAAAGGTTTGAAATTTGAATTTTGAACTAGATTTTGAATCTTATGAATGTTATATATAGTGCTAGTGGAACTTTATTTTGACTCTTAAAAATGTCATTTTTCAGCTGATTTGTTCGTTATGTGAGGATCAACATCAACTTTGAAAATTTGACAGCAATCTCTAGATTTTGTTGCACATATTCAAAAATAATCTATCAATCTTCTTTTATTTTTTTGACTGATTCCTGTCATTTTTCAACTGATTAGTTGATTTTGCGGGGATCAGTAGCCATTTTTAAATTTGACAGGAACTTGTCGATTTAATTACAATTATTCGACAATAATTTATCGATTATCGTTCATTTTTTCGACTGATTCCTATCATTTTTCAACTGATTAGTTGGTTTTGTGGTGATCAGTAGCCATTTTTAAATTTGACAAGTTATTGTCAAATTTATTGAAATTTTTTTTATAATATCGATTTTCGTTCATTTTTTCGACTAATTTCTGTCGTTTTTCAACTGATTAGTTGGTATTGTGGAAATCAGTAGCAATTTTTAAATTTGACAACATCCTGTCAAATTTGTAGAAAGTTTTTTATGACAACCTAGTTACATATGTCAATATGGTGTTACTTACATCAAAAGGATATTTCTACGGTCAACACTGTCAATCATCTATAGTGAACACTTCGGGGCTGGGATCCTTGTAATTCATGATTTTATAAAACTTTTTGATTCGCTCTGAAAATGAGATCAACCATGTCTTAGATGCTTCAGTACTGCCTTTTTCCAAAAACTAAACGGTGGTTCTGGCGGAATCGATGCACCCGAACTTAATGTTAAGCACACAAAATGATTACCGTCAACGAAGGCTATAACTATCATCCAATGAGCCGTAGCTTGGGATAGGGAATACGACTAGGCACAAATATAAAATCCATGCACGCAGAAATGAGAACAGCCACGGTTACATATGCCTCAGCTATGACGAATCCCGCTTCCGGCATCCGCATCAAGTTTCTTTCTGTAACCTCGCCATTGGAGAAATCAAACCTTATTTTTGAATCCTCAATCACTTCGGGCCCAAACATCTTTGTGTGGAAGTCTGTATTGTTAATGACCTCAAAAAGTAGTGCATGTCTTAAATCTCTCCATCCAAAATACTCATCTAGACCCAATTGCATTGCAATAAGTTAGAACCCACAATGTCCATCACCAAACACATCATCAATATTATCCATGTACTTACGCATAGGTTCAGGTAATTGAGATAGGTACTTACATATTGGAGCAATACCATTAGGTATAGTAGGTTTCTCTTTCTTTACTTCATTCATTTGGGATTGACTGAATCAAACGGAGTCTTTGCATTAGAGGTTGGTCGAACATCTTTAAATTTTCCTTCTTCCTAGTCGGTTGCTTTACCGTTGATTTTGACTTGGACGCCATAACATGTTCATATAAAGATGGGTCCCTTTTGATCGAACTTTCAACCATCCTTTACTTTTTAGTAAGTTTTATTGGGCGACCCTTATTGACCCCCGGACTACGAGGCTCTTGCATACATGTCGAATATGTAACCAAAATCGATAAAAACCTATCGAAATATGTCATCTTTGACTTATATCCTTAAAACACATTATGTAAAAAATATTCGAGAGGTTTCTGTTGAAAATATTGATTAAATTCAAGAGATTCCTGTCAAAAAAGTTCTTCGTCTTCAACATGATTATTTAAAGTTATATTACCTTGAATGTTGTTGATTCTGAACCTTTAACTTGATTTGAAGACCCAATACCCTCATCAAAATTATTTTTTGATGGTTATTCCTCCATTAATGGAGTTATTTGAAAACTTCATCCCTTCTATATTTTTGATGTATGTGTGTTCAAATAACGAGCTGACATTTGCAAAAACGGTTTCAATCAGTGGTTGTCGAATACTTGAATTGTTATTACTATTGGGTGGAGTTCATCAATGTGGGAATCTTGAAGGTGGGAACCATAAAAGTGGGGACTTAAAATAAAAACTTTGTTTTTTTATTATGGTTTAGTTGTCTTTAGTGAGGGGAGTCCCCCTAGAAAAAACACAAAATGAGGGAAGGTTCAAACTCGGGCTTGAGGCCCAGCTTTTGAGCATGACCCCTAACCAAAACGGGAGCCTCAATAACAACCATCTTTTTTAAATGGGACTATTCTCAACACACCCCTTTACCTATGGCGTTCTTTTGAGCCTAACACATAAAACTCTTTTAAGATGACGTGGAACACGGGTAGTCGTTGGGCCTACTACGTTTGGGCATGCTGAAACCATATTAAGTTTATGAGCAACCAACTCAAAACTAATTGGTAATGACTAATGAATGAAGTGACCCAAGATCTTTATGTATTGGATTTGTTAGCCTTTGATTTTCCAAATGGGACTATTCTCAACAATAATCATTAGGGAGATTTTAAAGGCACCCCAAAATCTTATTGGCAGGCCCCGGTTGTAGGCATCCCCTACCCTGAATTTGCATTTTGTTATGTTATGAGGCCTGCCAATAAAATTTTGGGGGGTGCCTTTAAAATTTTCCTAATCATTAAAAAGTTTAGATACGAGAATGAAGCTACAGGTTTCATTTATGATCGATATAACTACTGGGAAGTTCCCATGTTGGCGGGCTTTCCATGAGTGCAGGCTCATCATAGGTCAAATAGAAAACGAACCTACCGTCAGTGGCGGATCCAGGAATTTCCTTCGGAGTGAGCGAGTCAATGTTGACCAGGTCAATTGAGTCAGTTGATCAGCATAAATATAATACATACACATACAATAAGAAAAATTAATGCATTTGACAAAAAGAAGTTAATCAACTACTTAATTATTTGCTACAAAGAATAAAACCCAAATTTGAAGCTCGGAAGATAAACTAAACAGTAAAAATCTTGATTTTGTTTTCCACGAAAGGGAACATCTAATTAGTTTTTATATGAAGAGCTCTAAAGCAAAAGTAGAGATAGAAAGAGACCAAGGAGAAACAAAAAAAATCAAAAACTTTTTTGTTTATCTAATTTTTGTTTGTGTTGTTATTCTTTTATTTTAAGCAATTAAAACGCGGAGCGGGCCGGAGTAGGAACGAGAGCGAGAGTAGAGGGAGTACCGGAGTGGATAATTAAAAAAATGTCTCAATTCTTTATTTTTGGAATACCTTTAAAATGGGTGTGCAAGGTTTTTTAATGTCGTTCGGAGTGGGAGTGAGAAATTTCAGAACAAGAGCATCACCACTTCACAATGTAGTTCTAATTACTGAACAATAGTATCCTTCTTGGAATAAATTAAAACATCGTCAACCATAACTCCAAACCATTAGATGTTTATGTATCGACAATCTAAAATCTATAGAGGATATTATACATTATCATACACTTCATTTTGCAGTAGAGGACTAGACTAGAAAAGGGTGTACTGGCGATAGGTTACACTTTACTTTGCAGTAGAGGACTAAACTTGATAGGGATATACTTGTGTCACCAATACTCCCTTGATTATTAATCGAAGCAATGGTTGGAAGCAAATCAATAAAGGTGGTCAAACTATATCAAATTAAGGTGGTCAAAAATTTACACCTTTCAATTAGTTTCTTAAAGGAGAGGGTGGTCAACTGACCACCCTTGCATCAAAGTGGATCCGCCACTGCCTGCCGTGCTAGTAAAATTTCCCATAACTAATAACTTCATGTTCAGAAAGCCCTACAAATTAGAATTTGAATGGGTTATGCAAATTATATATTACACTACCCCCCCATATCCCGTGCAAAGCACGGGAGCTTTTTTTTAAAAAAAAATTTAAATTTTTTTATTAGATAATTAAAAAATTTTGTTGTTTTAAATTGGACCATATGTTTATAATGTAGGTTTTTTTAACCCACACCTAAGAGAGAGAGAGGGTCCTGTTAACCCAATAAGAGATAATAGATTAGGCCGTATGTTTATAATGTACGTTTTTTTAACCCACGCCTAAGAGAGAGGGTTTTGTTAACCCAAGGCTTCTCCTATGGTATATTACTAGCCCCTATATCCCGTGCAAGGCACGAGACTTCTTTTAAAAAAAAAAATTTTAATTTTTTTATTAGATAATTAAAAAATTTAGTTGTTTTAGATTGGGCCATATGTTTGTAATATAGGTTTTTTTAACCCACACCTAAGAGAGAGTGTTTTATTAACCCAATAATGGATAATAGATTGGGCCATATGTTTATGATGTAGGTTTTTTTAACCCACACCTAAGAGAGAGGGTTTTGTTAACCCAAGGCTTCTCCTATAGTATATTATGTTTATAATGTAGGTTTTTTTAACCCACACCTAAGAGAGAGGGTTTTGTTAACCCAAGGCTTCTCCTATATCCTCCATATCTCGTGCAAGGCTTCTTTTAAAAAAAATATTTGAATTTTTTTTAGATAATTAAAAAAATTTAGTTGTTTCAGAATTTAAATTTATGTTTATAATGAAGGATTTTTTAATCCACACCTAAAAGAGAGGGTTTTGTTAACCCAATAATAAATAATAGATTGGGTCATATGTTTATAATGTAGATTTTTTTAACCCACTCACACACCTAAGAGAGAGGATTTTGTTAACCCAAGGCTACTCCTATAGTATATTATAATAGATAATAGATGTTGGACTATGCAACTACAATTTTCATTTTCGTGGACCATGCAAATTAAAATTTGCATCATGGTTTATAGAAGAACTATAAATGTACTCACAGTTTAGATGGTCAAAGTTTGTTTCTTTCTTTTACCGTATCAGTCAAAAAGGAGGAACTAAACGTATGAACAAATAGCCCCCTTTCTTGATTGTGGTAGTTTGTTGCATGCAAGCCAGCCTTTTGGCCTTCTCCGTCGATCGTGCTCTATTTATTATTTATTTATTTTTTGATAGTTTATATCAATTATCTCTTTTTTTATCAGTTCTATTCTACACTCAGGGGTATCCCCTCAACTTTAAAACACCCCCAGGGTTATCCCTAATTTCATTTGGGGATATCTATTAAAAAATATTAAACATTAAAAATAAAAAAACCTACAGCATGGCGAAAGAAAATTTATGTAGAGTGATGTAACAATATGAAGATAGTGGCTACATTGGAAAAAATAATAAAAAAGAAATTATTTTTTTGAAAAAAAATAGTTGAAAAGACGTACTAGGATTTCCGAGTCCGAGTCATAACATTAAGCCTCGGAGTTGTGAGTCCGAGTCTTAATGTCTCCGCATGTCCGGGTGACTGCTACGAAGCTCTAAAATTTATTGAGTTTTTTTTTTCTTTTAAAAAATTAAAGAAAATGCGTACAATGATTAAAAATTACATCTAAATGATGTGATCAAACATTCTTTATAGAATTCGAGGAAGAAATCCCCTCATAAAATGAATTTTTTGATAGAATATCTTCTACTAATAGTGTTTATTTCGAAATAGGATCATCCTCCATGAAAACTAATCCGACATATTTTGGATTATATAGAGGATTTATTGCTCAAATTCTTAAGACCGAATGAACGACGAAAAGTTCGTTAGTATTTGGTATTGATATGGATGGTGGAATCGAACTCTTACTTTCTTCGACTTTCTCTAACTTACTCTCTTTTACCTAATATTTAAGTTTAAAGGGAATATTTTTAAATTAAAAAAATAAGGAAGGCACCCCTAATTAAAATTATGATCAAAATTAAGTTGACTAAAAAATAAAAAGCTGGGATACAACAGATAAACAAAGAGATGGTTAATATAAATCACTACAAGAAAAATGACTTTTAGCGGGGGTCGGAGGCCGCCGGTAAAACCTCACATATGGCCGGTAAAGGTATTTAGCGGCGGTCAAGCCCGGCCGTCGGGTTGGTCGCTGAAGGCATCGTCGCTAAAAAGTTACCGACCAATATAGAACCGCCNGACGTCTAATACCGCCGGTAAAAGTTAGATTTAACGGCCATTTTCGTGGCCGCCGGTAAAAACTTGGCCACTAAAACCCATCTTTCTTGTAGTGAATTGTCTATCTTTTTTTGGAGAATGAGGCAAAATAAGGGCTTGCATGTGAAAAGGGTTGCTATTTAGAACAAATTAACATTTGGTTTAGTCTAAACGACATAACTGGACCTGCAGCAAGAGAGTACCACTTTTCGGTAAAAAAGAAATGGTTAAACTCAATTACCCATCTCTAGGGGCTTTAAAGTAAATATAGAATATTTTATTATCATTATGTATTTTTAAATAAAAATTGTTTTAACTCTTTTTTTTCCACAAATTGAATTTTGATAAAAAAAATAGTTTTGGAAAGTACTTTTCAAGACCATTAAATTGAGTTCAGACAACAATAATTTTGATAAAAATTATAATTTTAAAAAGTAGTTTTTAATACCTTTAAAATGAGATCAGACAAAAAATATCAAATTAAAAAAAAAAAATCATATAGTTTATATGTAGAATACAATGCAACGTTAAAGATTGCATTATACTAGGCAATGCAACCAGAAAGTTTGCACTACACTAGACATCACTACATAATATAAAAAAAAAAAAAAAACTCAATAAGGTTGAACCATAGAAGGCAATGTAACCCTAAAGGTTGCACTGTAGTAGGCAATACAACCCTTGGTTCCACTATATGAGGCAATGTTGTTGCAAAATTCATCAATGTATTTTAGAGTTACTTGGAAACAACGCAACACTAAAGATTGCATTACATTGTACATTGTAACAACACTTAAAAATAAGGAACTATTACAAGGTTGCAGTATAGAAGGGAATTCAACTCTAAAGGTTGCACCTTAGTTGGCAATGCAACCCTAAAGGTTGCATTAAACTCTGAAACATAGTAAATAGCCATACAGAACTCATTAACACCAACTTACTTTCACTTGTCTTGATTATCTATTATCTAATAATTCAAAATCATAAACATCCTCCAATACAACATCCTTTGAAGATTTCATTAATGATTCATCTCTAAAACAACATCCACTTCTCTACAAAAAAAAAAAAAAAAAAAAAAAAAAAAAAAAAAAAAAAAAAAAAAAAAAACATACAACCAAAAACTAAAAGAACAGAGTCTATGTATAGTATGAGAGACAACCCAACCTTAATTTTCTCCATGCATTTGTTTCCCAAAAACCAAAGCCAAACACATCGAATAAGCTTTCAAAGCATAAGCAAATGCTTTGGTAAAATGCCTTCAATCTGCATTTGACAAAAACAAAAAACTAACACCTTCTTAAAATGCCTTCAATCTGCCTTCAATCTGCATGCAATATAACCCACAATCAATGCAATCCAAGATACAACTTCTCGGTCAAACGTACATTTTATCAAACACTTTCTGGGCAAACTAAAAGCTCCTACATTTTTTACATACATATTGATAGAATCTAACCTAATCTACGATAGTGGGGTTCACAAGAAGACAAGGTAAGGTAGTACTCGACTTGGAAGAGAAGTTCAACATGGTGTTCTCTATTTTACTAATTGCTATTACGTATGACTCCTTTTTAATTCAGTATTTATTTCTTTAGTAGTTGTTATTTCTTAGTTGTTGTTTTCTTAGAATTCTATTCCCATTAAAATTAGAAGTTGTTGTTAGATGAGTCTTTTGTAAACCTATATAAACCCATTAGGGGTCGATCATTAATCAAGAGCGAAATTATATTTTTATTTTTATTGTTTCTTTTGATTGGTTTATGTTGGCCTTTAGATAAGAGCATTCTTGTTCTTATCAATTGGTATCAAAGCCGTGATTTCTACTCTACCATATTCACCGTCGACCATCCTCATTTTACACATCTTCATCTCCATCTACGCCACACCAAGCTATTCCCGTTGCATGACCTTGTTGAAAAAAATGCAGGAACAATAAAACTTGAACGGTTTAAGAACTCCAAGGCACGTAAACGCTATCTTTCAAACAATATTTCACCTTTATAATTGCACCAGGGTATACGAAATATGTTTTCAGGATACAATGGAGTCTAACCATAGGATTTGTGAGTTCGAATGTGCAAGATTTGATCACAACTCAAGAACACTCTTTTTAATCTTTGATAATGCCAAAAAACTCTAACTTTGCTTTGGTTTACTTAGGAATTCGAAGTGTGTTGAGAATGGCCAAGAAACAATGTATATATAGCCTTGGAAGCACCATTTCGGAGCAAAAATGGTGACTATTCCGAACTGGTGCGAGTGGGTATCGATACTCACTAAATAAGTATCGATACTCATTAAAAAAATGACTTCAGATCACCTTGGTATCGATACCAGTATGAGTGGTATCGATACTGGAGTGATCTGAACACTACCAGTCGCACCCCTTCAGCAGGTATCGACACTGACTTAGTCAGTATCGATACTGACCTCAACTGTTAGCTTCCCTTTGGCTGGTATCGATACCAACATTGTTGCTATCGATACTACAGTGACACCATCTCATTTTTGGAAAAGATTAAGGCTCCAATAGCTCCTAGTGACGATGCGCATGTGCGAAGTGCAAAGTGCGCCAAAAAGTGCCTAATGCACCCTAAACGCCCAATCATCCTTTCGCACATGCACACGCATGTGCGCATGTGCGGTGGTGCTTTGCACCATCTTATCAATTCCAATGAGGACCCAACACTTAAAAGATAAACTCTAATAAGTGTAGTCACTTATAAACCTCAACTTTTCATATCTCCCAAGCAATGTGGGACTAAACCAAAGAAGAGTTAAAGCAACAAACCTGCCCGAAGCTATTTTGGAAATTTTACAACAATCCCCCACTATTTTCAAAATAAATATATTTTAAAAAATAATATATAATATATATAAGGAATAGCTGCATCACTTAAAGTTATTATTACCTACGTACCCAAATGGGATCAAGCCTACGTAGTTCTTATAATGATAGAGAATATTGAAGAGACCAAACTTTGGCATTATCACGAAACTCGTACATAAATGACAAGTGTCTTTAGGACTTAAACTTTCACTTAGTGCAAACAATTTAAAGCTTTATCCAAGGGTTGTGGTGAACGGATCTTGAACCAAGGGCTCAAGTTTACGTGCCTTGGAGTTCTTAAACCGTTCAAGTTTCCATTACTGTTCCTACATTTTTGCCAATAATTTTTAAACAATATTTCAGTAATGGAGGGAACAGTGTCTCAATCCATTCAAGTGATGAACCAGGACTTCACAAGACTTGAAAGGTTTGATGGAGAAGATTTTACAAGGTGGCAAGAGAAGATGATGTTCTTCGTAACAATGTTGAAGCTGTCTTACATTCTGGGCAAGAATCTTCAACCGATTCCTAATGAAACACCAGAAGATTCAACTGAACTGAAGATGGAGAGAATTAAGAGGAAAGAAGAAGAATTTCTATGATGTGGACACATTCTCAACGCACTTTTCAGTCTTATCTATACAGCCCATCGTCATATCCAAACTGCTAAAGAGTTGTGGACTACTTTACAAGAGAAATACCATATTAAAGAGATGAGTAACCAGAAATTTTTGATCGGTAATTTCATGAGTTTTAAGATGACTGACGATAAGTTTATACTTGCGCAAGCACATGGTTTTCTTAATATCGTCAGTGATCTTAAAGTAGCAGAAATCACTCTCCCTGTAGAATTCTTGGTTGGAGTCATCATTGCATGTCTTCTAAAGTAATGGAATGGCTGCAAGAAGAAACTCAAACATGATGAGAAGAAATACACTCTGGAATCCTTGTTGTATCATCTTCGTATAGAAGACTATTCACAGAAACGTGAAGAAAAATCTGAGGATCTTTCTAAGGCAAACATGGTTGAGGATAACAAATCCAAGCAGACCAGTCTTAATCCAAAGAATGATAACAAGTTCAAGAAGGATTCTAAGAAAAAAAATAAGAATAAAAAGAATAAAGGTGATTGCTACTACTGTGGTAAACCCGTTCATTTTGCGAAGAATTGTCGCATCAAGAAGAAAAACATGAAAAACCAAGCAAACATGACCAAAGAAGGGAACTTCATTGCAATGGTGTCAGAAGCAAACAGTGTAGAACAGTGTAAGCAAAGACTCCGGTTGGTGGTTGGATACAGGAGCAACCATCCATCTATGTAAGGATCGAAAGTTGTTCAAAACTTATGATCAAATCAGTGATGGACGTGAAGTCAAAATGGCAAATGATGTCCGCACTAAGGTCGTTGGTACTGGCTCCATGGATCTCAAGTTTACGTCAGGGAAGACTCTTACTTTAATAGATGTTCTTCATATTCCAGATATGACTAAGAGCTTAGTCTTTGGTGATCCCCTTAATAAGAGAGGTTTCAAACTTGTGTATGAATCGGATAAGCTAGTCTTATCCAAGAATGGAGTTTTCGTAGGAAAAAGATATTCTTGTAATGGGATGATTCAGTTTAACTTAATCAATAAAGTTTCTTCTACGTATGTTGTTGAGTCTTTTTCTTTGTGGCATGGTAGACTAGGACATGTTAATTATGGTTCTATAAAGAACATGTCTAACTTAGAATAAATTCCTAAATGTGTTTCCGATAATATTAACAAGTGTATAGCATATGCACAATCTAAAATCCATAGACCATCGTTTAAATCTGTTGAAAGATCTTCTGAACTTCTTGATCTTATACATATGGATGTATGTGACTTAAAGAAAACTTTAAGTCGTGGGGGTAACAAATATTTTGTTACATTCATCGACAATTTTTTAAGATATGCTTATGTATATCTTATAAAATCGAAGGATGAGGCTTTTGGAAAATTCTTAATCTTCAAAGTAGAAGTTGAAAATCAACATAACCAGAAGATTAAAGCAGTAAGATTAGATAGGGGAGGAGAATATGATTCTACTGAAATCACAAAATTTTGTGAAAATAATGGTATTATCCATCAATTCACAGCACCCTATACACCTTAACAGAATGGAATCGCTGAATGCAAGAATAGAACTTTGGTTAACATGTGTAATGCTATGTTATTAAGTTCGGACCTACCATTGAATTTATGGGGAGCAGCTAGAAAGAAATCTAATGTTACTTCTTATGAGTTATGGTGGAAACCAAACTTAAGTCGTCTCAAAGTGTGGGGGTATCTTGCGTATGTAAGAAAAACTGACCCGAAGAGACCTAAAATAGGTGACCGAACAGACAAATGTGTGTTTATAGGTTATTCTAGTAATAGTGTTTGTTATAGATTTCTAAATCTAGAATCAAACACTATTATTGAATCTTTGGATGTAGAGTTCTTTGAGAACTTAACTAGAGCTAATTCTGAACCTAAGAGTTTAGAACAATTAGAGATCCACACAGACCAACCCCAAGTTAGAAATGAACCTTTAAACATACATGTATCTGGACCGGTTCTCAAACCAGTTCAAGAGGTTGAACTTAGAAGAAGTAAGAGGCAAAGGATAGATAAATCCTTTGGACCAGAATTTCTTACCTACCTTGTAGAAGGAGATAGAAATGTGGTGAAAGAACATACATAATATATTCTGAATGTTGAGGATGAACCATCTACATTCAATGAAGCCATGAGTTCCTGTGATGCTCTTTTCTAGAAAGAAGCAATCAACGATGAAATGAATTACATCATGTACAACCAGACTTGGGTTCTTTCTGATCTTCCTCCAAGAGCAAAACACATAGGTTGTAAATGGATATTCAAGAAGAAACTGAATGTAGATGGCTCTATTAACAAGTTCAAAGCGAGACTTGTAGCAAAAGGATTTACTCAAAGAAAAGGTATTGACTACTTTGACACATATGCACCTGTAGCTAGGATTTCATCTATTAGAGTTTTAATTTCTTTTGCATCGGTCCATAACTTGGTTATCCATCAAATGGATGTAAAAACAGCCTTCCTAAATGGAGATTTGGAAGAAGAAATATACATTGAACAACTTGAAGGTTTTATCCTTGTAAGGCAAGAGCGTAAGGTGTGCAAGTTAGTTAAGTCACTTTATGGCTTAAAGAAAGCACCTATGCAATGGCATGAGAAATTTGACAAGATAGTGTTATCCACCGGTTTTAAAGTTAATAATGCTGACCAATGTATCTACTATAAAACTGATGATGAAGCATGTGTAATAATATGTTTATAAGTAGATGATATGCTTATCTTTGGGACTAATCTAGCTTGTGTAGAAGAAACTAAAAAGTTTTTAGCTTCTAATTTTGACATGAAAGACTTGGGAGAGGCTGATGTTATCCTAGGAATTAAAATTCTTAGAAGAGAGAGTGGCTATATTTTGACTCAAAATCACTACATAGAAATGATAATTAACAAGTATAAGTATTGGGAAGAAAAACCAATCTCTACTCCAGTAGATCCAAATGTTAAATTAGAAAAGAACATTGGGAGGTGTTTTGATCAGCTTAAATATGCTAGGGTCATTAGGAGTCTTATGTATGCTATGCATTGCACAAGACCAGACATAGCATATGCTATAGGTTTGCTGTGTCGTTTTACAAGTAACCCAGGGAGAGAACACTGGAATGCTATCTTTAGAGTTCTCAAATATCTTAAAGGAACTATAAACTATAGTTTATATTACCAAGGTTATCCCGCAGTATTAGAAGGATATAGCAATGCAAGTTGGAAAAACATTGAGTCCAAATCTAAATCCACAACAGGATGGATTTTCACTTTAGGTAAAGCTGATGTATCTTGGGGATCCAAGAAACAGACTTGCATTTTTGACATATAAGTTTAAGACACCAATATCTAAGGCAATTACTCAAGAATAGAGTAATTACGGTTGACTACGTGGAGTTAAATAAAAACCTAGCGAATCCATTAACAAAAGGATTGTCTAGAGAGATGATCTCTAAGACTTCTAAAGGAATGGGACTTGTGTCTACTGAATTAAATCAATTATCCTTGATGGGAACCCAATCTATGTCTTGAAAAAGTCAAGGTTCAATGGGTACAAACAAGTCAAGGAGTGATTATGGAAAACACTAAGAATTATAACTTTCCCATTCTAAAATTCTAGTGTTCGTTAATGTATGATAAAGGATGGATACATATCCTTAATAAGTTCAAAATCTTAAGTAGTGACTCACAGGATCACTTCATGTGGACTTACCTATATACCTAAAGAAATCAGGCCGTTTCTATGAGAACTAGACACTCTCTAAAGCACTTATGAAACTAGGTTATATGTGCATGGCTATTAATGTGCAGGGATTAAGAACACTCTACTAATGAAACAAGTATGTGCGATAGTTCCAGCTTATCCTTAAGAGCCCTTGGCTCAAGATCCGTTTACCACAACGCTTGGATAAAGCTTTGAATTGTTTGCACTAAGTGAAAGTTCACCTGAAGACACTTATCATTTATGTACGAGTTTCGCGATAATGCCAAAATTGATCTCTTTAGTATTCTCTTTCGTTATAAGAACTACGTAGGCTTGATTCCATTTGGGTACGTAGGTAATCACTTTAAGTGATGCAGCTATTCCTTATATATATTATATATTATTTTTCAAAACTTATATCTATTTTGAAAATGGTGGGGGATTGTTGTAAAATTTTCAAAATAGCTTTGGGTGGGTTTGTTGCTTTAACTCTTCTTTGGTTTAGTCCCACATTGCTTGGGAGATATAGAATGTTGAGGTGTATAAGTGACAACACTTATTAGAGTTTATCTTTTAAGTGTTGGGTCCACATTAGAATTGATAAGGTAGTGCAAAGCACCACCGCACACGCGCATGCGCACGTGCATGTGCGAAAGAGCGATTGGGCGTTTAGGGCGCATTGGGCGCTTTTGTGGTGCACTTTGCACTTCGCACTTCGCATCGTCGCTAGGAGCTATTGGAGCCTTAATCTTTTCCAAAAATGAGATGGTGTCACTGTAGTATCGATACCAACCTTATTGGTATCGATACCCGCCGAAGGGAAGCCAACAGATGAGGCTAGTATCGATACTGACTTAGTCAGTATCGATACCTGCTAAAGGGGTGCGACTGGTAGTGTTCAGATCACTCCAGTATCGATACCACTCTTACTGGTATCGATACCAAGGTGATCTAAAGTCATTTTTTGAATGAGTATCGATACCCATTCAGTGGGTATCGATACCCACTCACACCAGTTCAGAACAGTCACCATTTTTGCTCCGAAATGGTACTTCCAAGGCTATAAATACATGGTTTCTTGGCCATTCTCAATACAATTTGAATTCCTAAGTAAACCAAAGCAAAGTTAGAGTATTTTGGAATTATCAGAGATAAAAAAAAATAATGTTCTTGAGTTGTGATCGAATCTTGCACATTCGAACTCACAAATCCTAAGGTTAGACTCTATTGTATCCTGAAAACATATTTCGTATACCCTGGTGCAATTATAAGGTGAAATATTGTTTGAAAGACAGCGTTTACATGCCTTTGAGTTCTTAAACCGTTCAAGTTTCCATTACTGTTCCTACATTTTTTTCAACAGACCTTAACACCTGCCCATAAGAAAATCATTATAGAACAACAAATTAAGGATACTAATCTTCAAATCGATGAACTAAAGTTAGAGAATACCCAACTAAAGTTGAAAATGGAAATAATGGAGAAGGAAAAGAATGGATCCACGCCTGGTACTACATCCTTCTTTTAACACAAGTAATTTAATCGTGTTGTTATTTCCTCGTTTTGATGGAACAAATCCTCAAGATTGGTTATACCATGCAGATATTTATTTTAAATATAATGCACTCTACCCGATCAACAAGCAGGGCTCCATCTTGATGGTAAAGCCCTTCGATGGAACCAATGGTTGAGATCGATGGTACCACCATTATAAGTGCCAGATTGGTTGGTAGCATTGTTGAAGCATTTTGGCAGAAATACATTTGAATATCATGCAGCCTCCTTAGCGAAGCTTCGACAAACTGGAACCTTGAATGCTTATCAATAAGAATTTGAACTACTATCGAACTATATGACAAGACTCAATGAGGAATTTATGATAAACAATTTTGTAGGAGGATCAAAGGATGATTTTCATCTTAAAACTCAATTGTTTCAGCCACAGACATTGGATGATCCTATTGGCATTACTTGCTTACAAAATGAAAAGTTGAGTTTGTGACGATAATTGGTGAGAACCTACCTCCGTTTACACCACCAGCAGTCACATCAACCTCTTGACCCTCCACTACCATACAATCTATTCCTTCAACACCAGTCATTAGACGTTTGACACTTGCAGAGGCTGAAGCAAGACGGCAACAACAACTATGCTATAATTGTGATGAGAAGTAGTTTTATGGGCATCGATGCAAAACCCAAACACTATTTCATATTGAAGGAGAATACCTAGATGAGGATGAACCTTTTAAACCTAAACCTGAAGAGGAGTCTGTGGAGACACCAATACATGCATTAGTTGGGTCGTACACCCCTCAAACAATGCAAGTTCAAGAAGAAATCAAAGGGGCTAAGGTAACTATAGTCAATGACTCAGGTAGTACCCACAACTTCACTGATCAGAATATTATAAAAAAAATTAAGCCTTGAAGTTGAAAATGATAATAGGTTCGAAGTTATGGTGTCTAATGGTCGAATAACATGTACTGGCCGATGTTCTAACTTAGGGTTTCGTTTGCAAGATCATTTTTTCACTAATGATTTTTATGGTTTACCCTTGGGTGCGTGGGTGTAATATGGTGCTTGGAGCACAATGGTTACAAACCATATGACCCATCAGTTGGGACTTCAAAAAATTGACGATGGAGTTCTCAGTATGTGGTATCCTATTAAATTGGTGGGAACTAATGTGGGGAAGATTAAAACTGCTTCTAGTTATACTATGGAGTGTTTACCTCATCATGGTGCTATCTGAGCCCTTTGCCACATCAACAACATTGTTGAGAGTAAGAAGATCAAACCTATACTTGAGGATAAACAAGCTATAGTCTCTCAATTTCCTAAAGTGGTTGTTGCCATTACAATGTTGCCACCACGCTGGTCACATGATCATCAAATTAATTTGGTTCTAGGAACACCACTAGTTAATGTACGTCCATATCGATATGCACACTTTTAGAAAGTTGAAATCGAAAGGCTAGTGAAGGAGTTACACAACTCCGGGCTGATTCGACCAAGTAGTAGCCTATTCTCTTCACCTATGTTGTTGGTGAAAAAGAAAGATGCATCTTGGCGAATGTGCATTAACTACAAAGCCCTCAATCAAGAAATCGTAAAAGATAATTTCCTATTCCTATTATTGATGAGTTACTTAATGAGTTGTATGGTGCTTGTTATTCTTTCAAGTTGGATTTATGTGTAGGTTATTATAAGAATCGAGTGAAGAATGTTGACATTCCAAAAATAACATTCAGGACTCCTGACGGTCGCTATGAGTTTTTAGTAATGCCATTTAGGTTAACCAATGCCTCATCGACTTTTCAACATCTCATGAGCGAAATCTTTCATTCTTACTTGAGGCAGTACATATTGGTTTTCTTCGATGATCTTCTCGTCTATAGTAGGATATGGTATGATCACATAAAGCACCTCATGATCACCTTCAAAATATTACAGCAACACCACCTTGTTGTAAAACTTAGTAAGTGCACTTTAGGGCAAGAGGAGACTGAGTTTGTGGGACCCCGCTAACAAAAAAAAGAAAAAGAAAATCTATTGCTAATAATATTAATATCATTAGCATTAGTAATATTTACTTGTAGTATTGGTAATATTAGGTGTTTAGCAAAAAAAAATATAATAGGGGCTTGTTACCTATAATAAGGGTATTAGTGGAAATAGAAATGTATTGTTTAAACAAAAAAAAAAAGAAAACTGAAATGGATATATAGTTATATCTATTAGTTAGTAGTAATAATAGGAAAGAAAGAAAAAAAATAATAAAATAAGAAAGAAAGGAGAGTAAAGAGAGAGACTTGAGAGAAAGATAGAGAGAGAGGGAGAGAGAGAGAAAAAAAAAAAAACAGCAGCAGCTGCTGCCATTACCGCC
>MVGT01000702.1:73057-96865 GCA_002174775.1 Macleaya cordata | reverse complement strand
AAAAAAAATGGGTGGCAAATTTGTAGTGCATATCCTTGTTTAAATTTGCTTCCGTTGCGTAAATTATTATATGCACTGTGTCTATTAGGTGACGAAAGGTCCAGTTTACAGGGGAGACTCTGCCGGAATTGAGTCTCGCGGTAGACTGATGGTAATGTCCCTTATATTTTGGGGTACGGGGAGTTACAGAGTTCCCCGGCCATATTATCACATAAAAGGGAGTAGCAGCTGATCCCACCAAGATTCAATGCATAGTGGATTGGCCAACCCCTACTACAATCAAGGCATTACGAGGTTTTCTTAGACTTACAGGATATTATCGTAAGTTCGTCAAGGACTATAGTAAGATAGCTCATCCACTTACATCTTTATTGAAGAAGGGTAATTTTGGGTGGTCTCGTGAAGCAGATGATGCCTTCCAGACATTAAAGGTTGCTATGACTACTACCCTAGTCCTGACATTACAAGATTTCTCCAAGACCTTTATTTTGGAGAGTGATGCAAGTGGAGTCGGTATTGGAGCAGTGTTGATGTAGGATGGACACCCCATTGCCTATACAAGCAAGACATTAGCTCCCAGGCATTTAGGCCTATCAAAATATGAAAATGAGTTACTTGCAATGGTTCACGCAGTCACCAAGTGGAGATCTTATCTCATAGGACAGAAATTTATCATATATGTTGAGTAGTAGAGCTTAAAATTCTTGTTAGAAACCCGTGTGGCCACTCCTTCATAGCAAAAGTGGATCACAAAATTGCTTGGTTATGATTATAAGTTGGTATACAAGAAGGGCATAGATAACAAAGCAGTCGATGCCTTGTCACGAATACATAAAGGAGATGTAGCTCAACTTGGTGTTATTTCCTATTCAAGTTGTGATTTAGAAGAATTAAAGAATGAGTTGATAAAGTCAGATCCATTGGCGTTAGAGCACTCAATCACACATCTAGGGGCCAATAACTATTATATTGAAGATGGCTTGATCAAAAAATAATATCAGATCGTGCTTAGCCCCAGTAGGAAGTGGAAACCCGAGATTTTGGAGGAGTTTCACTCTTCACCAGTCGAGGGTCATTCAGGTTTTCTCAAACTATATAAAGAATTTCTAACTTATTTTTTGGCAAGGAATGAGACAAGATGTAAAAGATTATATAGCACACTGTGAAACTTGCCAATGAAACAAGTATGAAACTTTGCAACCATTACCACTCCCGGCTACTACTTGGATTGATATTGCAATGGATTTTATTGACAGTTTACCGAACTCCTATGGTAAAACTGTAATAATGGTAGTAGTAGATCGACTCTCTAAATATGCTCATTTTGTCGCACTTCGGCACCCTTACACAGCTACATCCATTACCCAGAAATTTGTGGAGAATATTGTCCTCTGTTGCATGGATTCCCATTATCAGTTGTGTCAGATAGAGATGTTTTCACAAGTAAATTTTGGCAAGCCTTGTTCACCTTGCAGGGTACTCAACTTAAGATGAGTTCTTCGTATCATTCCCAAACTGATGGTCACTCTGAGGTAGTGAATAGATGTCTGGATACCTATTTTCGATGTTTCATTAGTGAAAAGCCAAAAAGCTGGTCTAAATGGTTACATTGGGTTGAATATTGAAACAACACTATGTACCATTCCTCCCTCAACCATTTGAAGTAGTTTATGGCAGCCGTTCTCCCACTTAAATTACTATATTCCTATAGAGGCACAACCAATCCAATTAGGTGAAGCATTGGCTCAGCAAGATCATATCCTTTCTTAACTCAATGGGAATCTCATAGTGGCACAGAGCAGAATGAAGCAACAAGCAGATCAACATTGAAGTGAACAAGAGCTTAATGTTGGAGATTATGTGTACCTCAAACTACAAGCATATTGGCAGGGTACTATGGTTCGTCGAGCTTCCAAAAATTATCCCCACATTATTATCGTATGTTGGAAAAGATTAGTAAGGTTGCTTACTGACTTCAATTACCATCTGACTCTCGCATTCATCCAATGGTGCATGTCTCATATTTGAAGCCTGCAGTTGTTCCTCACATTCAAGTATCATCCAACTTACCTACTGATTTGGTTGATGATGATCTAATGGCAGTTGTCTTACAATTCAACCTTGAGGACAAGGTTTCGATTAAGGGGGGAGGAATGATAGAATCTAACCTCATCTACGATGGTAGTACTCGACTTGGAGGGGTTCACATGAAGACAAGGGATGCTAGTACTCGACTTGGAGGGGAAGTCATCTGACATGGAGTTTTCTATTTTAGTAATTATTATTACCTTTTTAATTCAGTAGTTTTTATTTCTTTAGTAGTTGCTATTTCTTAGTTGATGTTTTCCTAGAATTCTATTCCCATTAGAATTAGAAGTTGTTTTTAGATGAGTCTCTTGTAAACCTATATATAACCCATTATGGGTTGATTATTAATCAAGAGATAAATTATATTTTTATTTTTACTATTTGTTTTGATCAGATCATGCTGGCCTTTGGATAAGAACACTCTTGTTCTTATCGCATATTTACCAGACAAACCCATACAAATCTTTGCCACCAATTACCAATTAACCAATACATAAATAAGAATTTGCATAAAGAAACCTGGCAACCAATCAACCCTTTAGAGCTTACAATTGATTTCAGCTTTAACTTGTTGAATGTGAGCGTTACCATCAACAGGTTTTACTCTTACAAACATCATAGACAAGAAGAACTAACGACAATTAGTGATGTTTTATTAACATGTTATGCATGGATTTTAAAGTTGAATCAAGATAAAATGGAATGAAGAATCTACTAGGCCATGTTTAGATCGCTGGAATAGAAATCACATTCTTAGAATACTATTCCTGGGAATCATATTCATTACTTCATGTTTGGTTCAACCAGGAATAGGACTATGATTCCTGCTACATTCCTATTCCAATGTTTGGCACATGGAGGAATAGGAATTCAAGAGAGGCTAATTTTTTCTGTATACCCTTCCAAATGTATACTACAAAAAACAAGCATGGAAATAAAAACAAAAAAAAAATCATTAGAGGGGGTAATACAAGTCCTATTTATCATAACTCATGGAGTTAGATTGAAAAACATACTCATTGGATGTTTCAAAAAGACATGAATTTTTTTCTTTATAACCCATTTAAAAATAAAAGTCTACCAATTAAATGAATTCAAAGCACCAATAATCTTTGTAGTGATCAGGACCAGCATATAATTTACTCATCTATATAATAAATCAAGGAAGTTTGGTTTTTGTATAACTATCAACGGTTGGGAGAGATGAATTAAAACCATCCTATGGATTATAATCAATGGCAATTCAGTAAATAAACAATCTCTAAAAGGCATTTGACTAGTATAGGTTTGTAGAGGAAAAAGGTAGTTACACATGACATAAAAAGAATGTGTACATGTGGCGGAAAGAACTTTATGTGCTCTTAAAAAAAATTAAATAAAAATATCATAACTTTTTATCTAGAAATCAGTTTTTGAAAAAATTTATATTTTTGAAAAGCATTTTTGAAGATCTTCAAAATGAGATTAATCACATGGCATAAAAAGAATGTGTACATATGGCGGAGAGAGAACTTTGTGTGCTCTTAAAAAAATTAAATAAAAATTACATAACTTTTTTTATCTAGAAATCAGTTTTTGACAAAATTTATATTTTTGAAAAGCATTTTTGAAGATCTTCAAAATGAGATCAATCACCAATACAAAAATCTAAAAAGGGAAATAAATATAATTTAGGAATCAAATAGGAATGGAGTGTATATGACACGTGATCAACATATTTTAGACTCTTTAGATGCGAGACGACATATGGGCAGTGCCGAAGGCAAGGGCTACCACTAGTATAGTCTATAAAAGAGATTGTTGTTATTGGATAACTTAGGTTTTTATCATTTTTATCATATACACAGAGATAACCTCATTTTTATCACTTTTATCCTCACATTTTATTTGGGGATATCCCTATGTAAAAAGACACTAAAATTTTGGTTTTTTTTTAAATAAACTTTTTAACCTAAAACTTAAACTATATAGATCAAGAGAGGGAAACAAAAGTCAGTGATCAAGAGAGAAATCCAGAGATTTCAAAAGAGATTAAAAAAAAAAAGAGAGAGATAGAAAAAAAAATAGAGTGAGAAAAGAGTGAGACTAATAGAGAGATTGAGCGACAGAATTAAAAGATAGAAAAGATCAGAGAGATCGAGAGAGAGAACATAAAGAAAACAACAAACTTTAAATCTAGATAGTATGGACCAACAATTTGAATTATCATTTCAACCTTTTTGTGGATTAATTATTGTTTCATTGGGAAAACTACCTATCTATTTTCAGTCCAAGTAAGATTCGTGTCTCTTATATTTACAGAGAAGGTAAATCTTGCACTGATACTCTAGCAAATCTTGGAGCCACCTCTACAGCTTATCGATGGTGGACTACATCCCTAGATTTTCTCAAGTGGGACGTGTCCAGCTCAGGATGCCTTTCTTTTGATTCAAATGATTATTTTTTCTTATTGGTTTACACTTCCTCCATTTATGTAATCTTTATGGATGGTTTTTTTGGTTAGCATTCCCGAAGCTTATGTAACTCTTTTCCTTTTTTCTAATAAATTTCTTCCTCTGTGGAGTTTGGCAAAAAAAAAAAGATTAATTGTTGTTTCTGGGTTGTAGTACTTTTTAAGGATCAAAACAAATTAGTTTTGTAGTATTTTTGCTATATATAAATCACAAAGTTAATTGTTGATAAACAATAAAATAAAATAAAAAATATGACATTAGGTTTGAACCCTAATTTTAACAATGTTTTAACTTCCCACTCAGCCAACTTTGACATTTTAAATGCAACCCAATTTTTTTTGTCTTTTGTACATATGGAATTTTAAATTTATTTTACTGTTTTTTATTTTTTATTGACAAAATTACTCTTATTTTGTTAACAAACATTGGAAACAAATTTTTAGAGAGAGAAAATAACGAACACATCTTCTTCTTCCGGCGAGTCTGTCGGAGATCATCTTTATCATCTTCTTTTTCTTCATCGTCTTCTTCTTCATCTTCTTCATCTTCTTCATCTTCACCTTCATCTTATTCTTCTACATCTTCATCTTCTTCATGATCATCCTTTCCATCTTTATCTTTTCCTGCCGAGTGAAATTTCCCATGAAATAAGGTGACCATATGCATCATCATCATCATCTTATTATTCTTTCCATTTAATTTGTTTTCCATTTTCTACAAAAAAAAAAAACAAACAAAAAACAAACAAAAAATAGAGTATGTAATCTCGTGTTATATGCAACTACTATGCAAATGTTATGCAAGTAATATGCAATTGTGTCTATACAAGTAATATGAAAGTGTTATGAAAGTGTTATGCAAGTGGTGTGAAAGTGATATGCAAGTGGTGTGAAAGTGGTGTGCAAGTGTTATTCAAGTGGTGTGCAAGTGATATGCAAGTGTGTGTTGCAACTATATGCAAGTGTTACGCAAGTAGTATGCAAGTGATATGCAAGTGATATGCAAGTGTGTTGCAACTATATGCAAGTGTTACACAAGTAGTTTGTAAGTGATATGCAAGTGTTCTGCAAGTGGTATGCAACTGTATGTAAGTGGTATGCAAGTGATATGCAAGTGCTATGCAAGTGTTATGCAAGTGTTATGCAAGTGATATGCAAGTGGTGCAAATATTAAGTAAGTGCAAGTATTACGCAAGATGTGAGTAGTTTGCACAAAATATGTAAGTAGTATGCAACTGTATGCAACTTCATCTTCTTCACCACTCTGTTAAATCTGCAACTAATCTCATTATATCCAACCTCTTCTTCATCTTCCTCAACCTCAAAACTCTTCTTCATATCCAACATCTTCATCATCTCGTTCGATCTCGTTATCTTAACAGAACAAAGAAAAAAAAATCTAGATCTCATAACGAATAACCTAGATCTCACCAACCTCTTCTTCATTTTTATCTTCTTCTTCTTTATCTTCATCATCTTCTTCATCGTCATCATTTTCATCATCTTTTTACCAGCGAGTCAGATCCGTCATAAAATCCGACGACTATATGCATTCATCATCATCTTTTTTTTGGCGAGTCAGATCCGCCATGAAACTCGACGACTTTATGCATTCCTTATCATTTTTTTGGTGAGTCAAATCCGCCATGATATCTAGTGACTTTAGCATTCATCATCCTCTTCTTTCTTTTGGTCCTTTCAATTGGCCATGTGACTTTTTGGGTTTCATTTACAAAACCCATTTAGACTAGGTTGGAAGCTAAATGGAGGTCATATATATTGGGTTTATTCCTCATTCTCTCATAAAAAGATCACTAAAAAGTTCTCCTATTTTTTTTATCAGTACTAAGTCCATTATCATATAGTTAGTAATATACCTAGCTTTTTTTTCTTATTTTCCCTTGCTAATCTTTCCACTCATCAATGAGAACTAATTTTAATTTGATAGAACGTGTAGGTATATTAATGATATGAAGTCCCTTTAGTCCATCAATTGACCAGAGAAAGAACACTTAATAAAAATATATGAATGAGTAAGATCTAGATGATACGATCCTTAATATTATTAGCTATTATTAATTAGTTATTATTATTATTATTATTATTATTATTATTATTATTATTATTAGGAAAAATGGTCAAAACCCTCAATATATAGCCTTTTGAATCCATTTAGTTCACGAGATTTTCAATAAGGCTCAAATACCTTTTTTAAAACTTTTTGGGTTTATTTAGTCCTTTTTAAACTTTTCTAAGTCTGTTTAGTCCATTCGTTACTTTTTAGTGTTCCCATTAAACCCTTCTTGTTTTTTTCAATCGCTTTCTTGTCTTTTTCTAATTTGTACAGTTGTAAGAGAGTGAAAGTTAGTTATCGTTTTTGTTTTTAAACTTCAAAATGCTATATCAATTCAACTAAAATTTTGACTTTTATGAAATTCATACATTTGGAATTCACTTTTTGACATTTTCGAAACTAGACCAGTCAAGAATATTTAAAAATAAAAAATAAAATACGCAAAATTATACAAAAATATTTTTGCACAAACTTGCAAAAATATTTTTGCCTACTATTTTGAGTGACGGATTTTGACTAGTTGCTCCTCCGCGACATGAATGGGGAATTCTAAGCATTCTTCAAGATCGACACTTCTTGTTTTGATGTTATCTGGTTTTGAAACTCACAAATTTAAATTTTAATGCAATCTAGATAAAAAGGTGCTAATTGTAGAAGTAGTTCTCTATTTATTTGTGCAAAAATAATTTTGCAATATTTTGTGAAAATATTTTGCACACAATTTTTAGTAACAGATTTTGATAAAATTTATATGTTTGAAAAGTAATCATCGAGATCTTCACTTTTTTTTATGTTACCCGAGTTTGAAGCATGCAAATTCGAATTTGGAAGCAATCTAGATAAAAAAACTAGTTAGAAACATAGTTTTGTGTTATGCGAAGCATAAAAAATATTTTTTTATAGAAAAATTATTTTTTTCTGGTCTCATTTCGAAGATCTCGACTAATGCTTTCCAAAAATATAAATTTTATGAAAATTGATTTGTATTTTGAAGGTCTTGACATTTATATGTGAAAAACAAAAATTAAGAATGAAGTAGTTGGTGCTAACATGAACTTATAGTTAAGGATTACTTTGAGTTAGTTAAAGGACAAGTCTACCTAAACTATATTTTTGAACTAAATAGACTCATATTTTTTGGTGGACTAAATGGACTGAAAAAAACTCTTATTGGATGTTTTGGACGTCCTCCTTTATTAATATTATAAACATTATTATAATTAGATAAGTTAAATAATTTTGTAGGTAATGGGGTTTCTAGGATAGTTGAACAGTTGTACGTGGTATTAGGATAAGTGTTTTGATTAGTTGAAGTAGTGGGGTGTGTTCCTATTTGTAGGGATTTAATTTGTACGTGGGTTACTTGAGTTCCTTGTAATTATTAAAGTATATTTGTATACGTTGGGTTTTGGTTAGCCTACGTGGACAGCCAACGAAGCCCACAAGGATGGCCACCTGGACGTCACTCAACTTCTTAAAGGGGGCCTGCCTTGGACAAAAGGCGAGACTCCCCCTTATAAACATCATAATATATAGGCGAAAGCACAAGAGTTATAGTTTGGAGGACGCAACAAACGAGATCAAAGGGGGCGCACTCCGCCTGGAGGCGCATAACCTCAAAGGTTATGTTAGCCTAAGGCGTCCCCCTCGCTTTTCTTGCACTGTCGGACAAATGTAGTGGGAAGCTCACTGTGGGTACGGAAAATCTCTGGCGGGTCAGAGATCCTCTGTACCCTTTGTCTCTATGGAGCAAACCATGCGCAGTGAGCACCAATTTGCTGTCTTGGCAAAGCCAATCCACAGACGCCACGTGGTAATACCGTTAGGACTATTGGGTAAAGATTGCTTGCTCACCGTCTAATGCTCACCCTCTTCGGACCAAACTCTCTCTCCTACCTTTATATTTAATACGACCCTTGAAGGGCCATTCTAGGTGGTTCAGGTAAGGGCTCATGCTGACTACTCCACTTACCCATCACATCCACGTATACCCCCTTCATCTCACCCCCTAAACATTTGGCGACTTCGCTGGGGAAGTCAACATTCACAAGGCAAAGGAGATTAACCCGATAGTGGACATCATGGAAGAGATTCAGGCAACACCGGTGGATGGACAGCAACAAGCGCACCGTCCTTCAATGACTGCACCTTTCAGTCTAAACCATAGCTCTGCACCAGGCTTGGGGTCCTCTCAATCAGCGCAGGCCCAACCTCTGGGCCAAAAATTTTGTCCTCATGAGCACGCCACCTCTGAGTCTGGTGATAGATCTCATCAAGGAACTGGCAGAAGTCAGGGAAGACAACATCGCCATTATAAAAGCGAATGCAGAACTAATGGCCTACATCTAAGTCGTGTACCCCTAAGGACACCCTGCAACTGGATCCCCATCCACCCCTACGCATGTGACCCATGACGTGGTGGACCACCAAGCGGCGATTGCTGAAACGCCTCCGATGGAACAGCGAGGAACCTTAGCTTCGTCTGACGTTGGTCAGGCTGAGGGACCAAATTCACCTACACCTGCTTCCCCAAAATAGGTCAATAAGCCTCAAAACAACCTAGCCACTGTGCCTCATAAAGTACTCAACTCAGGGGATGAGAGTCAGCCACCCCTGGCTAAGTATGTTAAGATCACCGACTGGAAAAAGCTCATAGATGAACAAATCAAAGGAACCATCGGACCTATGGCTTTCACTATCTCCCCTCCTTACCCACCTGAGATTAATCACTGCCCTTACCCCTGGGGTATGTTTCCCCAGTGTTTGCCCTCTACAATGGTGAAGGAAGTGCAAAGGACTATATATATCGGTACCTGCAAGCACTAGGCGAGTACTAGCACGATGGTGAACTGCCTCCGTGAGTTTCCAAGTCTCTGACTGGCTGAGTCTTTATATGGTTCACAAATCAGCAACCTAATTCCGTTCCAAACTAGGCTGAGATGACATCCCTGTTCTTCACAAAATACTATAAGAAAGTCTTCAACATCTGATCACCACGGCTGATCTGGCTAGTTACCGGCAGAAGGCCTGGGAGGATATCGAGGACTACATCTGTCAATTCGATATGGTGTCAGTTGATTGTCAAGATAATGTCACTGAGAAACATCTGGCCAGCATCCGTATCGGTGGCATAGAATGGCGTTACCGATATGTACTTGAGAACCAGGGTTTACCCTCTTTTAGGGAACTACAAGCCACCGCCCGCCGAACTGCCGACTCTGTTGAGCCACCGGAGAAGGGATGACAATGGAAACAAACTTCCCCTTTCAAAGGACATCAAACGGCTGAGGTAACCACTCCTCAGAAGCGTGACAGCACTCTGTACGAAAAGCGGAGTGGAAAGTGTTCAAAGAAAGGGGCCACCGAGGAGACACCAGAGTTCCCCTGCTCCTGCGAAGAGGTTCTAGAACTTTTGAGCTCGTGGATGGCTAACGATGAAATATGCCTTCCACCATCCAGAAAATAGCCCGCCCTGGTAGACCAAAGGGACCCTAGGTACTACCACTATCATCTCTTAGTGGGTCACCCCACCAAGGAATGTCGCCAGCTAAGGTGGATATTAGCGGAAATGTTAGGAAAAGGCGAGATTGAGGAAGCAAGAGAAAGACCTGCCTTCGTAAGCACAAATCCCCTGCCCGAGCATCGCCCTCATGTGTGGATGGTCTCTCATAACCCCCAGGTCGACCTAGAAGAAGGCAAAATCGGTGAGGGCATGGACCAAGTTGAAGACCTCATCAAAGATACCGAGAATCTTAACTGAGTCGCCGTATCTCTGGTAGGAACAACTTTGTCCTAGAAGTTCTTTGATGTCTTGAACTTTAGTACCACGCTGCGACATTAGTTATTACCTCCGTCTACAATGACTTGCAGCCAAACCAATGCGTGTCTGTGAGCATAGAAGAATTAAAACCACGACGAAGGGCGAATGTTGATGTTATTACCTTTTCAAAAGCAGACAAAGGGCCGAGTGTTGACCATATACGCCCCCTTTACCTCACCGCAAAGATCAAAGGGGTAGAATTCCGTTGTACATTCGTGGATACAGGTGCTTTCTTGAATCTTATACCCATTGATACCTTTAGAATTCTAGGTATTCCAAAAGACAAGATTATAAGGAGCACGATCAGAATATACAGATTCAGTGGTCAATCCCAAGATACCTAAGGTATCATCAATCCAGATTTAAATGTTGGGCTGATCCATGCACCCATGATTTCCATGTGTTGGACGCCGAGACCACCTTTCACGTCATATTAGGACTCCCTCAGCTACATAAGAACAAAATTGTCGTCTTGACATATCACCAATGTGTGAAGTTGTGGCAAAAGGAAAGTTACATCGGATTCCAGCCCACAAGCACTTCTACAGTACTCCGTTGTCTAAATAAAAAGAGGCATTGGAGCACTATAAACATGTAGGTCAGAACGAAGTGGCCAGCTACGAAAGAAAACTCAATCACAAAGCCCAGAAGTGCCTGATGGCCACCCCTGTACAAGAGAAGAAGCCTACAGTTAAGAAAATCTTCCTCTCGGATGGGCGGTATGTCTACCACTTGTAGCAATTAACCGAGGAAGAGCAAGATCCTCCCCATCAAGCAAATATTACAGAAAGCCAGACGGAGGATGTGCAGAAGGCACCTTCATAGTTGCAAGACGAGATCAAAAATATTGTTGAAGAACTAGAAACTGTCAACCTCGGAACTGGCCAAAGATCAGTGACCTATTCTTTTCAGCACGACCCTTTCTACAGAAGAAAGAGGGCAGTTCATTTTACTATTGTAAGAGTATCATGATGTGCTATAATGCAAAAGGTGACGCCTAGGCGCGCTTAGCCTAGGCGACCTAGGCGAGGCGAATTAGAGAGTGTCACATCGCATATCCCCGAATTCCCCTGGTGCACACTTTTTTTGCGTTCGCCCAGGGGACTAAAAAGGCAGTCGCCCCAAAACTAAGCGTGGTGCCCCAAATCTTTGGGTGTTTTTTTAAAAATACAAGTTTTTGTGGTGTTTTTTTTTAGTTTAAACATTTTTTAAGGGGTTTAAAAATAGATTTTAAGTTTTATGTAAAGGGTTTCCATTGAGATCGATTTTTTTTAGCAAATTAGAAATCTGAGGAAAAACAAAGAAGGGGAGGGGAGCTAGGGTTTGCTGCCGTCCTTGCCGTCTTCTACAACTCGCCGGTAAGTTCTTCTTCTTCTTCTTCTTGTCTTCTTCTTCTTCTCTTCTTCTCGTCAGATTCTTTTCTTTTTCTTTTTCTGATCTTCTCTTCTTCCTTCTCCTTCCTTTTTCATTCATCCTAGTTCCTACCGCTGCTGGCCTGCTGCTTTATCTTCCTCTTCTTCTCGTTTCAGCAGGCTGGCCTAATTTACAGCTCGCCGGAGTTGCAGCTCGCCACCGATTGACTAAATTTTTTTTCTTCAGTTATGCAGTTCTTCACTTGCTGATGCTTGTCCAGCGAGTTATAAGCCTGTAGTTCACTAATTTGTGGTCGTGGATCGTGGTAACCTTTTTTTCTAATTTTTAATTGATTTTATATATTTATGTTGATTAATGTGATGAATTTATATAGTTTTGTTCAATAATGTCATGTTTGAATGTTTTTAAAATTTTCAACTAATTTGAGATGAATTTAAAAGGTATTTACTTTGAATTTGACCAATGTCTTCCTCCACTTCAACTGGTCGTAATCGTAACATACCCACAAGATCAAATTATCCTGGGTGGGAGTATAGGGAGCAACTGCCAACTGAAAAGAATGCAGTTAAGTGTGACTTCTGTAAAGTTGTCACAAGAGGAGGTATTAATCGGCACAAGTGACATCTTGCTGGTGGTTATTCGGATGTCAAGGTTTGCCCAAAAGTGTCAAAGGATGTTCAAAAGAGGAAGAAGTGCATTGCTGATTAAAAGGAGAAATGTGCTAAAAAGGAAAGGTTAAGAAAGGCTTCATATTTGGGGATTAATATTTATGAAAGTTCAGAACCAATTGCAATTGGAGATGATGAAGAGGAGGTAAATGAGTTAACAGCTGGTGGTACAAGTGCTACACGGAGTACAGCTACAACTACAGGACTTGGAAGTCAATCTATGGGGCCTAAAGAGCCCAAGTTGAAGGGGCCTCTTGATAGCATGTTACCTCCCAAATTTAATAAATTAGTTCAGAAGCCTCTTGATAATATGCATAGGAAGAGAGCTAGGGACAATGCTTGTGAGTTCATAGCTGATTTTTTTTATGAAAATGGTATATCATTTAACTGTGCAAAGTCCGCTAGCTTTGGTAGGATGCTTGCAGCAGTTGGACAGTTTGGTGAAGGTTTAAAGCCTCCATTATACCATCAGTTGAGGGTTACCATTTTACAGAAGAAGGTAAAAGCTATGAGGGATTGGATAGATGGATTCAAAACTCACTGGGAATATTATGGGTGTTTTATTATGATAGATAGGTGGACAGATGGAAAGAATAGAACACTTATCAATTTCCTTGTTAACTGTACTAAAGGAACAGTTTTCTTGAAATCAATTAATAGTTCTGAATATGTTAAGGATGCAAAACTTATTTGGGGAACGTTGAAAGAAGTAATTGAGGAAGTTGGTGAGAACAATGTTGTGCAAGTAAGTTACTTCATTTAATTTAAAAACAGTTGTTACTAATTTACTTATTTATGTGTTTGTGTTTAAAAATTTGGATATATCCCATGGCTTATCTTCTGTAGGTGATCCCGGACAATGCATCAAATTACAAACTTGTAGGGAGATGGTTGATGGAGGAGAAACACATGTTTTGGACTCCATGTGCAGCACACTGTGTGAATTTAATGTGCCAAGATATTTCTAATTTGCCGAAGATAGCTGATGTGGTGAAGAAATCTAGGGCCATATCTGTATTCATTTACAATCACACTCATGTACTGCATATGATGAGGAAACACACTGGAGGAAGGGATCTAGTGAGGCCTGCAGTAACTAGATTTGCTACTAGTTTTTTGTCAATGGAAAGTATTTTCAACCAGAAATCAGGTCTAAGGACAATGATGGTCTCAGAGGAGTGGATAAAGAGTAAATGGGCGAAGCATCCTGATGGGAAGAGAGTGGCCAAGATTATCAAGAAATCAACCTACTGGAATAATTTGCACTTTAGTTTAAAAATTCTTAGACCATTGGTAGATGTTATTTGGTTGGTTAATATGGAAGAGAAGCCTTGCATCGGCTACATTTATCATGCAATGGAGGATTGCAAAAAGAAGCTAGAGGCAAACTTGGGGCCTAATGAGAAGGAGCTTTGTAGTGATTTGTATAAGATGATTGATCATCGATGGTCGGAACAACTCCACCAACCATTGCATGCAGCAGGCTTCTATCTTAATCCTAGCATATATTTTGATGCCTCTATTAGTCAAGCTGAAGTGGAAGGAAATAGGGACATAAAAATCAGTATGTATAAGGCCATTAACACTTTAGTAGCGAAAGAAGATGAACGTGATAAAGTTTTTGATCAACTCATTGTTTATCGGGAAGCAACAGGCCTGATGGGTACACCAATGGCAGTAAGGCAAAGAAAGTCAGTGTCCCCAGCTCAGTGGTGGATTTCTTGGGGGTTTGAAATCCCAGATCTACAGAAGTTTGCAAAGAGAGTACTCAGTCTTACCTATGATGCATCTCCATATGAGAGGAATTGAAGTGCATTTAGTAATGTAAGTCACATTGAAATTATAGATTTTAGATATCTTACTTAGTAACTAACAAATAGATTAACATTATTATTTTTTAATTATCAGCTACATTCCAAGAAAAGGAATAGGCCAGAGCATCAGAAGTTAAATGATCTTGTATTTGTCCAGTACAACAGCAAATTGAAAGCTCGTTATGAAGATCAAACTAGCTTGACTGGAAGAGATACAGATCCAATTATCTTGAAGATTGTCCAGAGTGGATAGACCCTTATGATGCAGCCAATGATCATGTAGGTGACACTGATCTTACATACGGACCTGTTGAAGAGGCCGAGGGAGAGGATATTGTTGGTCCTAGCACTGGCACGAGGCAATATACAAGGAAACGACAACAACAACAACAAAAGGGAAGCCAAGCTCAAAGCCAAAGGAGAACGAAACTTCAACTACAGGATAAGGACTCGGAGACAGATGATGATGGTGATGAAGCAGGATCTAATGAGGGAAACATTGCAGAGTTTGGCCCTCCATCTGCGGGAGAAGAGGATTTTGACTTTTAGAGACATGATTATTTCATTTGCTTTAGATGTTTTTAATTTTGAGTTTAGGTGACTTTAGTTCGATACTTTGATGCTAGTATGGATTGGTAACTTGGTTTTTATTTCCAGTACTTTTAAATTTAAAGTTTGAACTTGTTAATTGTGGTTTGATAATGGGAATCCATGGGATTTTGTGAACTTATGTAGTTGTATGCTCCATTGCTTTGTTAATCTATGTTGTTTTATTTTCATTCATGCATATCATAAAGCACTAAAAAATAGATGCATAAATGTGAAAATAGGCAAAAATAGAGATTATATATTATTATATAGTGGGCAGGAAAAAACAGGGATTTGGTTTGGGGCACTGTTCCTGGGCGACACCTAGGCGAGGCGGCCATGCCCTCGCCTCGCCTCGCCTCACCTCCCGCAGAAAATAACATAGGTGATGTGTTCGCTTGGACCTATGAAGAGATGCCAAGACTGGAAGAAAACTTGGTCACCCACCACCTGCAACTAGACAGAACATCCAGGCCTATCAAACACCCAGGGCGAATCTTCCACCCATACATCAAAGACAAGATCAAGGGCGAGATTCAGAAGCTGCTGGCCGTAGGGTTCATCAAACCCATTCAATACCTCAAGTGGTTAGCCAACATCATGCCTATCAAGAAAAAGAATAGTCAGATACAATTCTGTGTGGACTTCCATGATCTAAATAAGGCATTCCCAAAAGATGACTTCCCACTGCCTAATATTGACATGTTAGTGGATGCAACTGCCGGGCATGGGATGTTCTCTTTCACGGAGCAGGATGCTAAAAAGACCACCTTCAAAACCCCTGTTGGGAATTTTTACTAAACAGTAAGGCCTTTCAGCTTAAAAAATGAAAGAGCCACCTACTAAAGGGTCATGACAACAATCTTTCATGACATGATGCACAAGGAGATGGAGGACTACGTCGACAACATAGTAGTCAAGACTATAAAGCGGGCTGATCACATGGACACACTGGGGCGAGTCTTTGAACGTTGTCAGCAATACAAGCTCAAGATGAATCCCAGTAAATGCGCTTTTAACGTCACAACCAGGAAATTCATAAGGTTCATCATTACCAAGGAAGGAATCAGAGTTGATCCTGATAAAGCGAGAGTCATACTAAGTATGCCACCAACCAAGAATCAGAAGGAACTGAAAAGCTACATGGGGAAAGTGACATACGTCAGGAGGTTCATACCTGGACTAGTTGAATTTGTAAGTAGCTCCATGTCCCTTTTGTGCAAAGGTGTGATATTCCTATGGGTGTAGACACAGCAGGATGCCTTTAAAAGAATACAACAGATATTGACGTCTTCAGCGGTTATGAAACCCCCGACCAAAGAAAGCCCGCTTTTGATGTATACAAGCTCGACAGACAAGGTAGTTGGAGCCCTACTAGCATAAGTACATGAAGCGGTGAAAAAGCTTGTCTATTACGTCAGTCAACATTAAAGGATATCAAATGTAATACCCCAAGAAATTTCATAGTGTGAATATTCCACACTTGACCAACATAATTAACTTAGTATGAAAGTATGCCCATTTGGGTGAATATTGATTTGAAAAATAAATTTTTCATATGCATGGTAATATGCATGGAAACTCATAATGTACTTTAAGAGAGTTTTCTCTAAAAAAAAATTAATTAATTAATTAATTAAATATTAATAATAATATTTTATTATTATAAAACATGGGATGCAGCTACAGTAGCTGCCATATACTGTAGCAGCCCACTAAAAGGAATAAAAAAAATATTTTTTATATTAAAAAATTAAATATTAAAATAATAATAATAATAAAAAAATCTCAAAATTTTCCTATATAAACCCCCCCTTATTCCTTCTTCAAAACACAAAAAATTTTCTCTCATTTTCTCTCATTTTCAATATATTAAACTTCCCTCCCTCAACTCTCTAAACATCTCTTTATTTTCTATTTATATATTGTTGATATTACAAAAATCAACAAGGTTATGGAAATTCAATGATCTACACCATTGGATTTGGATATAGCGAATAAGGTAGGTGGATATGTAGAACTTTCCTCTATTATAACCAAAACTTATTTTATGTTTTGTTATGAAAATGCATGGCGATTGATTATTTTGTATTATTTACAAATTAAATACGCATTTTGTTAATATGATCACTATTTATTTTTAAGTGATGGAAATTGATTTAGATTTATAATAAATCTAAAAAAGATTATGTAAATGATAATCAAATGGGTAGGAAAAGGGAGACCCCCTTAGACCATTGTTTCCACCTGAGGAAGCGGTCGACCGTTGTTTCTGCCTGAGGAAGTGGTTGTTACCCGGTTTAATACAAGATAAGATATTAAATGGTTAGAAAATAAATCATTTAATGGTAATTTATTTACAAGTTCATCAATTAATTATTCTTGTGATTTTGATGAATCATATTTTCAATCTATTATTTTTGGGTTGATATTTGCCTACTGAGTTTACTCACCCCTAAATTCTCCCCACAGGTTACGTTGAGATGAAGGATTCAAAGATGTGTAGATTAAGAAGTAGATAGCTTGTGTTATCAAATTTGTATAAATATAACTGATAGATTAAACTACTATTCTATCACTTGGGATAAGGGTTATTTTGTATTAATTCTTATTGTTTTAAAATTCTTATGAACTTAGATGTTAAGTTTTAAATTGTATAATTGATGTATTAATTTACATTTAATTTTTGTCAAGAATAATTGAATTAATTAGGTTTTATACGAAATTGTATAATTCACGTAATTCATACTATCAAATTTACAAAATGGTATTTTTGGACATGTTTCGGTCAAAATTGAGCCGAGTCTATCTCTGACAAAATTATAGATCTCAAATTTTTCCTTTCAAAAAGGTATTATACCCTATATTTCTAATTTCGGGTTAGAGAGTAATTTCACTTCAAAGTTACTGATTTTACAAAAATTGTTAAAAAGCTGAAATTATATTTTCTGAGATTTTACACGTCCGTATCAGTACTTCGGATGCATATTTGAGCCATTTATTTTTATAGTTAGCCTCGAGCTATTTCTGATGAAATTGTAGATCTGTGAATCTAGTTTTTAGAATGAGTTTATTTGTAAAATTCGGATTTAAGGTTAAGTAGATATGTCTATTTTACTTGACTGTATACAGTTGACATGAAAATTGTTTTATTTGAAAACATTACATTTTTATTTTTCTTTGACTTGGACTGATTTTGACGGGTCAATGAGCATTGACCTAAATATTGGTTGACTTGAATTGACTTTGACTTAGCTAGAGACTTAAGTTGACCTTTACATAGACTTGGTTGACTTGGACCTGACTTTAAGGTAACCAATGTTGACTAAAGTAGACCATTAATAAAATATTTTTAAATTCATTGTCTTTTAAAAGTAAAGTAAATGAGTTTTATTCGATATTTTTACATACACATCTATTACACTAATCACGCCTTAGTTTTCGGACTCGGAGAATCGGATCGGATTTAGAGTACCAAAAATCGGGGTGTGCCAGTTGGTATCACAGCACAAGTTCCTGATTTCTTGGGCTTGTGAGTTCTAAACTTATTTTATATTATAAAATTTTCTTTCATAACAAAATTATTTATGTTTTTTTTTCTCGCATAAAAAAAAATTATATGAAAATTCTTTTCTTTTCCTTACTCATTTATAGGATGGAGTAAGAGTATGTTCAGCTTAGAACCAAAATAAATAGGATAAACCCTATGTTGTTTGGGGTGGGATAATAACTAAAAATCTTATTATAATACGGTTGATTGTATATAGTTAATAATTAAGGTTTACGGCTAGTAAGATCTTTGTATGAATTATTTGTTTCATATAGAAGTTATACGTGAAGCAAGTTAATCTATTTACATAATTATAGAATACATATAGGAAAGTACACTTGAATGGATGGACAAGTGGATGCTTAATTTTTGTATGTATGTTCAATAATGTTGAAATACATGCTTGTATGAATAGTGACGGAGTATATATGAATAGTACCTTATATACATAAATAATATCGTATACGTGAATAGTATTTGAAGAATAGTATCAAATTGACAATAATGTGTGAATTATATTCTATAAAGAATATTTGATAAATAATGCAACATAGTTGTGAATAATGTCGTATACGTGTACAATACCGTATATGTGAATAGTGTCACGGAAATAGTGACATTGACTAATAGTACATAAATTAACTTTTATGATGAGAAATTGATGAGTAGTATATTATACAAATTGTATACGAATCATGCTATATGATTTAGTGAATAATATTCTGTGAATAGTATGGTACACGTAAATAGTGATTATCCACTTAAATAGTATATACGCGCGAAATAACACCGTACACGTGAACACTAAAGTATCAAAACGAAGCAGAGAAAACTGTGATAATAGTTTAGCGACCTATGCCAAGCACTTGGCACCCCCCTTGCGAAACTCCAAGAAGGGGACTGGTGAAAACCCGTCATCGCAACATTGAGCCTATCAACAGTTGAATGGAATATCTTTGATCGAATTGCTAGAAAGTTTACACTGTTGCACGGAGACCACTACCACCGAGCCCCGGACGGGGCATTGGCTCAATATCTCGGGGAGGACGAGGGAAGCCACGTATTGCAGCAAGTCCATAAGGAAACCTGTGGCCAAACCTTAGACATCGCGTTTGGCAGGTGACTGCATGAGACATCGCGTTTGGGAGGTGACTGCACGACTGGTTACTATTTGCCCACAATAAGCGCACAGGCTCAGGCCTTGCAAGATTCATGTCTCAAATGCCAGAGTTCCCCACATCAAGCAGAGATCCTCGCCATAGAAGAACACCTAGACTGGCGCCAGCCATACATGGATTATCTCCAGCACGGGCGGCTCCCATAAGACAGAAAGACGGCTCAAAAACTGTTACACTGCGTAAGGCGGTTCGCTCTCCAGGAAAACGCCCTCTATAAATAAGGTTTCGGAGGGTGGTCACGGAGATGCCTAGGTCAATCAGAAGCAAAAACAGTGCTAAAAGAAAATAATAATTCTCAGATCTAGATCTAGAATGCACCAAGTGTAATGAATACATTTCTAGATTTAGATCTAAGATACACCATTTGCAATGAGTATGTTCTTAGATATAATCTATGGCAGCCTTATTCCACTAAGGAGAGCTCCCCACTAACCTCTGTATCCACTTATGACCTAACAATGTCGAACATAGAGCTTTATATAAAAAGAAAAGCCCAAAAAGATAAATTTTTTGTGCAGATCTGGACGATCTACTTTCGAAAGCAGCAAGGGGGCTTTCGAAAGCAACAAGCCTAATTTCAAAATCAAGGACATTTGTTGTTGAGTAGCTTTCTGGTTTCGAAACCAAAGAAGTTGCTTTCGAAACCAGGGTCATTTGTTTCCAAAAATGACTTTTGGTTTCGAAATCAACTAGGGTAGTTTCGTAATCAAAGTGTCCTGATGCTCATACACTTTTGGTTTAGAAACCAACCAAGGTGCTTTTGAAACCAAAGTCATCTGTTTTCAGATAGCTTTTGGTTTCGAAACTAAGGTGGTTTCGAAATTGAAGTCTCCTGGACCAAGGGGACCTTTTCATTTCGAAACCAACAAGGTGGCTTTGAAATCACTTGTGCCCAACTTTGTTCTTTAAGTGTTTTAAGACTTTCAAACCATTTCTAAGTGTGGAACACTCTCTAAGGTCTAACCACCTTTGGTACTTAGATTTCTAAGTCACTTACCATCCTAGAAAGTCTTTCGGTGGTGAGTTGAGTTTCTTTGAGTCTTCTCTTCAATCCGATTCGAACCGAGACTCTCTAAACTCTAACTCAAATTACAAAGACCTTCTTGTGTTTAACTTTGACATTAAATTCGACAAATAATATAAGAGAGAACTGATGAACCTTTCATAGATAAATAAATAAAATAGTTAAAAACATAGTTTTTTGTATTGAAAAATCAAATTTGCATTGCTTAGAAAAAATTAGAAAGATGTATTGTTGACTGGTCACATTTCGAAGCTCTTGACGAATGCTTTCCAAAAATAAAATTTTTTTGTGAAAAATGATTTGTATTTTTAAAATTATAACATTTTTTCTTTGAAAAACAAAATTAAAAAAGAAAGCTGGTCGTACTAAGTTGCATCGATGGTTAAAGATTCCTTTGAGTTAGTTAAGAGTGCCAATATGTCCAAACTTTCTTTTCAGACTGGACAAACATGCATATTGTATGTGGGACTAAACAGATATTCATATTCTCATTTTCGATCGTTTGGGCGTTCTCCTTTAATTTAAAGGTTATTAAACCGGGATAAGATTTAATTCAATAAGAATAATGGGAAATCATTAGATCACGTATCATCCTTAATTCAATTTATATGTTTATAACAATTTTTCCTCATTGTTTTGGTCACACATTTATAGCTTCAATCCGTCTCTGCGACTCCAGTTGATTTCCGACCCATTTGTTTAAGGGGGTGTATGTTTTTTTTACCTAGATAGTGGTTTGCCATGAATTGCCACTAATTAGAGGTAGACGGAAATAAAAAGTTGTTTACATGTTTGTTTTTCACCTTTAATTAGTGGCAATTAGAGACAAACAACTAATTAGCGGCTTAAAAACAATAAGTGGCAGGTTGGTGCTTATTCCTCTTCTCTACCTCTATTTCATAATAAAGAACCATATTAACCCTAATGAAATACATTATGTCTCTCCCTTCCTCCCTCCCTCCCTCCCTCCCTCCCTCTCTTTTCTACGAATCTCCTCCTTTTTATAGTTGCCACCTTGGATTGCTCCCTAGCATGCTTGGGACCGAGCATTCGTATACTTTCCACAACTCTTTCTCTGTCATAAGAACACCATTTGCATTACTATCTCCACTGCAGGCTGCAGCTCCATCATCACTCAACCTCCTCAAAACCCTAATAAGAAATTGATTTCTTTTTTCATAATCTAGTCCAATACTTAACTTCAAAAAGGTAAACTAATATTTAATTAGACATTGTCGTGTGAACCAAATAAATTCGCACAATTATTTAGAAAAAAAAAAATCCCACTAAATTCTCAATTGAAATAAACTGCGAAACTCAAAACAAATCTACCCTAACCCATGGTCGATGGCCTTATTTAAAGAAGAAGGAGATGAAGATCCAACTTGGACTAAAATTGTAAACAAATTAAAAATCCTAATCCTTAAGATCTTCTCTTCACATGGGCCCCTCTAGTTGATCACGATTCACATCATATTCTCACCCCCCTCGAAAAAGTTCGTACTCGAACTTTAAAGCAGATGAAGATCTTTCCCTACGATGAGGACCACTGGATGTGGTGGGACATCAACTGGCTGATTATGGACGACATCAACAGCTAAAACAGGGGATGGTTCTTCATCTGCATCAGTAAAGAGACCAAACCGAGCTTTACGACACCTGTTAGCTCGGTGCCCAATCTAGTTGCATATAAAACACTCGAAGACAGAACCAAGTAGTAGTGCGGGGCTATACAAGGACTATAGGAACGAAAGATGATGAAGATGCTGATTTAAAATACTCCTCGATTCGAAAAGCAAGTTGAATCGCAGCTCCCAAGGTTTTACTTTGAGAGAAAGCGATTTGACCTTTAATATTTGATCAAAGATAGTATAAATACCAATCAATGCGTTGTCGTTTAGTATGGCGAAGGTTACACTGAGTACACGAGATGAAATTCGTTGGTGTAATTCTTGATAGAATCAGTCTGTTGGCGATGGGCTAACAGCCGAACGTGAACCTCACTCTCATAATCATCCGAGAGGAATTGTTTACGGAACCCACGTCGCATCTTCCACTACTCTGTGATTGGTGCATAATCCATCAGATCTCGTTGTTGTTGTACAGCATCCCACCAATTGAAAGCAAGTCCAGTGAGTTTAGTTACACGAGTGGAATCGGTATAATTGTTATAGCAAAAAATCTTCTCCACCTTGTTTAACCAGTCGACAAAAGCGACGATTCCATCAAACTCTGGGACATCCAACTTGGCATCTACTCTGTTTGATGGATAAAAGTAATGTATAAAACCACAGAAATCCCCTTGAAAATTACCTCCAAGTTAATGGGGATGCTGCTGATTTTGTGTTCGATTAAAGGGAGGTTCGGGGGAACCGTCAGATAGAGCATAACTCTCGGAGTTAGGGTCTCATCCTCATCTCAAACGTGGCCCACGAATAGGGATCGGTGGTGGGCTCTGGCCATGACGTGGAGGACGTCAATCCTGTCCCTGTAACTAGTTGTACAGGCGAGTGCTCCGAAAGGTCTTTCATCAACATAAGGGCCGGCAGGTTGAAGTCGAGGAAGTGGCAGGGCAGCGGCAAGGGTGACTCGTTGGGGAAGATTAAGGTCAGTGACGGTGGTTTGGGGCTTCTATAAGGCTGGCTATTGAGGAGGGAGATCAGCACCTAATGGCGGCTAGCGAGTTGGAGGCTTCAACCGCCGGTGGCGGGAACGGTGCTCCCAAACTTCGGAGCATGATGGTTGATGGTGATAATATCCTCAAGGCGGCAACAAGGGCTTCCCAAATCGCAGGGCATCCTCTTCCTCTAAATTCTCAATTGAAATAAACTTCAAAACTCGAAACAAATCTACTCTAACCCATGGCCGATGGCCTTCTTGAAAGAAGAAGGAGATCTCAACTAACTTGGGATTTCCTAGCCGACTTCCACAAAAGAGTCCAATCCTAAAACATATCAAATTCCATTTCTTCTGAAAGTAAAATCCTACTTGAACTAAAATTGTAACCAAACTAAAACACCTAAAATCCTCAAGATCTTCTCTTCACGTGGCCCCACACAACCACTGATTAGTGGAAAAACAAACATGTTTTATAGGACACTAGATAGTCTACTAATTAGTCGAGTGCGCCCCAACCATTAATCAGTGGTCTACCACTAATTAGTGAAAAAATAAAAAG
>MVGT01000702.1:33091-55832 GCA_002174775.1 Macleaya cordata | reverse complement strand
AATTTGTATCAAACACCTTATAACATAAGGGTATTAGAAATCCATTTTAATAAAATCTACTCTTAAAATCTAAATATTGATGAACTCCAAAATAAGGGGTTTTCAAAATTCATTAATTTCTAGCAAAAGGGTTGGACCTAATTTCCTCAAAATCACAACCCAAATAATCTGAATTATAATAACTTTAAACTAATGTAATCAACTACATAACTACCTAGTTGTACAACTCTTGTTGAATATATCTCTAAAAAATCAACTATTCTATTACCTATAACCCAGAACACCTAATTAATAATCTATCAAAATAAGGAGAATTCCACTAATTCAAATTTACTCAAATCAATTTCAGCAAAAAGAATAATAAATTGAGGGTTTTAGAATTCTACTCAATTAAGTAAAATTAGCATGAATCCTAATTCCTCAAATTCGGTAAATTGAATATCTAAAAATCAATTTTCAACTAAATTAATTAACAACAATTAGCTTTGAAAATAATAACTCTAATTTGGACTATTTCTAAGAAAATCATTAATTTCCTCTTTAGACCCTATTCAACTTAGAATCAGTAATTTAACTCAACCCCACTCCAACAAATTCAGCAAAAGGAATAATAATTTGAGGGTTTAGGATTGTCAATTTTAATTCTAAGTCACCAATTTTTGGCTAGGATGAAGGATGGTCTTCATCTTCATCTTCATCTTCTTCCACTTTCTCTCTCTTTCTTCTTCTCCTTCTTCTTCTTCTTCTCTCTCTCTCTCTCTCTCTCTCTTCCTTTCTTTCTTTCTCCCTTCCTTTTTTCTCTTTCTTCTTCTCCTTCTTCTTCCTCTTCTTCTTTTTTTCTTCTTCCCTTTCTATTTCTCTCTGTTGCTTTCTAAGTTCATACGGTGGAAAAAAAATGTTTTATTTAAACTTATTAAAGGATAAGTTATAAAGAAAAACTCTTTGGTATATGGACATACACATAAATTATGTGTATACACACATACAAAAATCTGTTTACAATAGATAAGTTTACAAGGAAACATTTTAATACATCAAATACACGTATATATTGTACATATCTAAAAAAATTGGCCAAAATCGCGGTTTGCATTCGATCTTGGTTAAAATCGCGTTTCGGGCATCATATCGGCCTCATTCGGCATCCGATTTTTGCGTGTGAGTAATCAAAACTCAATTACTTTTCGAGATCTATCCATTCGTACGGTTCGATTCTTCAAATTACTCTCCGATCGAAAACTCATTTATTTAATTTCAAGTTTAATTATTTTAACACTAAGCTTAATTATTTTAATAATTAATTGATTTCAACGTCAAAGCTTTGGACTAGACTCGACTCGATATTGACCGGTCAACTAAATTATTTTGGGACGTTATATGGTGTAACCAAGATGGTTGCATAATCTGATATATGTTCGATTCTCCAACCAGATTGCACTATTTCTGGGGTTGATTGAAACAGAGCTAGTGCAACCAGCATGCTTGCACTGCTTAAGTTATTGACTGAAACAACGCAACCAACATGGTTGCACTGTTTATATTATTGACTAAAATAACGCAACCAACATAGTTGAACTGTGTCTGTATAACACCTTGAAAAAAAAAATCTTGTAGGCCTTAAGAAGCCCATGGGCTGAGCCCATGAGACTAGCCACACCCAATGTGGGGTGGCATGTGTGTAGGGTGCATAGCAACAAGTGCCATGCATGTGAAAGGAATTAATGTCGCACGTGACTTTTGTGTGATGGGTGAGTAGTTGATGGATTAATTCCAACCCTTAAATGAACTGGTACCTCGTGTATAGGATGAGAAGTGGAGTGTTGCAAAAATGATTTTTCATAGAATGAAACGTATTGTGGCATATGTTTTTACGTATAAAAGTTGCATGCATGCATGCATGCATGCACGTACAATTATACCTACACTTGTATGTACGTGGGTATCTACACATTTATACATGTAAATTATATATATATATATATATACATATATGTGTACGTAGGGTATAAATTTTATATGCGTACAAGTGCACCAATAAGCTATGTGGACCCCACACCCTATTAAAAACGTGAATAACCCTAGGGGATTATTAGTTAAGTCTTGTGAGTTACTCAAAGTTGGTTTAGGAAAGAGATATTTTAGGAAACAATTGTGAAGAGGTTTTAGAGTTTTAGAAAATAGAAAGAGAGAGAGAGATGTGGTCGATCTCTCCTTGGGGGAGGATCGACCCACACAAGCCAAATCCCTCAAGAATCTCTCTTTTTTATAAAAATCTAAAAAATCTTACTAAATTAGAGGTAGAGTTATTTTTGGTTATCCAATGGGTTTTGGGATCATCCAAATCGTTGGATCTAATGATATGAAACTTGTGGATCCTAGTAGGTTTTCATGTTTTTTTGGAAAGTAATTAGACACAAAATAATGACCACATTGTGTGGATCGGCTAACCTAGGGTAGATATTGATCTTCCCTTTGTGACATGAATCCTTTCCTTTGTAAACTAATTACCTTATTAGCTAAACTTTCTCACTTGAGTAGTTCTAAAATATTAGAGTTTCCTTAAAGTTTAAAACACCATGAACCGTTGGATGGTGGATCATTAAATCACCACCATTCCAGCCTTAAAACCCTAACCATGTATACTTAATAGAATAAAATCCCACTTAGTTTTTAATTACAAAAATCATTTATTTTAGTTACTAGAAATCAAGTGAGAGATTTAGATTTTAGAAATTCCTAAGATAGGAATATCTAGAGAGAGAAGGAGAGGGGATCAACTATAGCATAGCCGATCCCTCCTTTCTCTCCACTTTGGAGACTTGTTTCAAAAAAAAAAAGGAGAGAGGAAAAAATCGGCCAGCCCTAGCCCCCCTTCTTGTGTGCTATTCCTTCTCCATCAACCTAGAGAAAACTTCAAGGTTTAAGGCTTAAGAGGAAGAGGAGGAAGTTGGTGAATCAACTTCCATCAAAACGCACGGTTAAAGGTAGAGAAAACATGGGTAGTTGTAAGTATAATCTTACATATTTTGCTGTGAAGACCTTGTTTTTATTGTGTTCATGAAGGGTTATTTTTCCATGAACTAATAAGCATAAATTGCATGTAGTAAATATGTTTTCATGATGCTTTAAATTCTATGAAAGATAATGAATTACATATTCAATTGAAAATCTAATAAGAGATTTGAGAAGTAATATGTGTTTTGATGGGTGATTCCAAACCATGTCCACCAAAGTGTGGGATTCCCGCAGAAGATCGTACAGTGTACGATGGAAGAGAAATCTAAGGATTTAACAAGAAACGAACCAATAGTTCATTCTAAAATTCTCAATAACGTAGATGCTGTTTGTTTTGGTTATGATGCTTATATATGTATGATATATATTGTTATATGTTATTTGTACTATGAAGGATAATTTTTGAATCCCTACTGAGCATTGGCCCACCCCGTTCGTTTCATCTTTCACAGATCAGTGAAAGAGATATGTTAGAATGCGAGTTGTGGCGTATTTGAGAGGAAGAAGACTAGATAGGTCTTCCATGATACAATATTTTAGTTTTTATTGGCTTGAATAAGGTTAAGGAAGTTACTTGGACAAGATGGGATGTTTTATGGTCATTTTTATTTTAATTTCGGTTTTGACAACATGTTGGGTTTTTTGACCATCGGTTAGTTTTTTAATCATGTCTGATGTTTTATGTGATGGATTAAAATTTTGTTTATACCTTTGGATTCGTGAGATCCAGAGGAGTTTGTAGTAAAATTCATGATTTTAGGATTTGTCTAAGTCATGTTTTCCTATTTTACAAATTGAGCAATGCATACTGAAATCCATCACTGTTTGCGTATGTACTAGGTTATGCCTGATTTCTGAGTGAATTCTTAGGAAACTGGACTTAGACTAATACACTTGTGCATCTCTGAGTTTAGTTTCAGAAGGATTTGACAGAACGTGATTCCAATACCCAAAGAGTAAATCATGAATTTTTAACTGAACGACATGCAGGAGCAGTCAGTTGTATGTGTTCTAATAATCACATTATTTTATGTGTGTTTTTCTATTTTAAAAATATTACAAAAATAATATGTGATTGTGGACATGTTTACGAATAAAACCTCATAAGACTCGCCTGTTTTGGATGTGTAATGAATAGCGAGGTGTACTGCAAGTCTAGAAAACCCTGCAAGCACCATTGTTAACATGTAAACGCTTGAGTTGCATGGACCCTAGGACCCTAGTCAGACCATATGACCCACGGTGACCTAAGAATAGGTCTAACGCATGAGAAGCATTGACTTTGATGATGACTTAGATGTGAGCCCTGATTGGACTACCCGACTTAGTCCCGAAACCCAATTTTGTTGGGCCTAATTGACCAAGCCCATGAGTGATGGACCAAAATGTATTTCAAAACCCACCCAAATAATGTTTCGGGCTTTGGATATTTACATCCAAGTGGAGTGTAAGTACACCCAAGATACGAGATGTTACAGTCTAGGTTTAGCAATAATAAGGTAATGGTGGTGAGGTGGTGGTGGTACTACCAAAATGGTTGCGTCATTTGATATATGCTCGATTCTCCAACATGGTTGCATTATTTTATGGGGTTAGCTAAAACAGTGTAACCAACATTTTTTTTTGAGCATGAACGGAAAATTATATTGAAAAAGAATAGTTACAGGAATTAATTATAAAGAAAACCCAAGCAAGGAGTCCCAGAGTTAAGCTATACAAAAAGACTGTCCCAGTTATAAATATAAGAAGCCAAACAGTGTAACCAACATGGTTTCACTGTTTCTGAGTTTCACAATAGTAGGGTGAGGGTGGTGGTAGTTGTGGTGGCGGTGGTGGTTGCGGCATGGTGGTGGCGTACGTGGTGGTGGTGGTGATGAGGTGGTGGTTTGAATGTACAAGAAAAAAAAGAGAAAGAGAGATGTTTGCCTTGAAAAGCATATACAAATTAGAAAAAAGGTAAAATTGAAAAATAGAAAAAAAATTATTTTGGTCAAAGAGTTGAAAAAAGTGAAAAAATAATTTTCATTTTTACACGCTAATGATTGGTGAGGTGGTTGTTGGAATATTAACTAAGCCAAAATTAGGCTGGTTTTTTCTAACAAGAAAAATGAGAAATTAGGCCTTAAAACTTTTTACAAAGAATAAGAAAGAAAATCTCTCAATATGGTTCGGTGGGGACGTGCATACATGTCCACGCATGTAGGACTTTGTATACGTCCCAATATTTATCCCTATCAATCGAGAGGTCTTTGGTTGAAGTACTCCTATAGTGATTAGTAAGGCTCCTCCCATGTAATCCTCTCGTCTGGCTTGTTTTTGGCTCGTGTGTATTCTAATTCTTATCCATGTGTAATTTGTGTTACTTGTATGTATACAGTGAAAGTACCTTGGACTCTTACTTTGCCCCACATGCCAGGTGTTGTGAGCCTATAAAAAATATATTAAATTATTATAAACCAGTTCATTATCTAGATTTATATTTAATTCTACTCACAACAAATGGAAAGAAAGTTTTTCTGTAAGGTCCTTAGGTTTGTTGTCAATTTGCATGTTAAAGTAAACTCAATGCCAGTCCATTGAGTTGACTTTAGAGTTAGAGTGTCATATCTGTTGTTCAACTTTGTGAAGACTTGAAGAGAGGAGATAAAGCTCGCCAACAACTCAACTCTCTATCGGAATTCATCTTAGGATGGTAAGTGACTTACAGACATTATGAACCATAGGTGGTTAGTGCAAAATAGATAAAATAGTTGTGTTCGATGTTTAACACTTCATATAGAAAGGTTAGGAACATGTTAAAGGGTGTAAAACACCTTAGAACTTAAGGTTTAGAGTTTGAGTTGGAACCCAAACATGTCATGATGGACTAGGTCCCGGGGTTCTTCACAGGTTAGGTTTTTCCTCATTAACAAAAATCTCTTGTGCTAATTTATTTGCTTACTTGCTTTAGAGATTAAACTATTTGATCTAAGTTTTTATTCTGCAAATCTATACAAGGAACGAATAGGTTATTACTCCTCTTAAGAGAAAGAGATTTTTTGTTGTTAGACTTAGTTTTCCCCTCTAGATTTTAAATTGGTAATAGATCGATCCCTAACTTAATTATAGAGAACGGTTAAGTATAGATAACCGTAGGGAAGATTTTTTAATTGGTGTCATACATTATATATAGCAATTGATGTTCTTTCAATTGGTATCAAAGCCTAGTTCACTTCTAGGGTTTAAGAACCTAAGTGTGATCTTTATCTGTATTTGAGATTATGGATTCTCAAAAAGAAGGAAGCGACACTAGTAGACCACCACTACTTAATGAGAGGAAATATTCTTTTTGGAAAGCTCACATGAAAACTTTCATTAGAATAACTTGTTAATCCATTGGCCCATTCACTCCACCCTATTTTTTAGTTATATCTTGCTAGGGTATTTGAGTGATTGTGTATTAGTTTGCATTCTAATTCTAGGGTTTGCATACTAGTTTTTGTTTTGAAGGTATATATAGAGAATTTCATATTGCATATGATCATGTCATTCTCACCCTACCATGTATCACACTTTTTACCGTGTCTAGTTGCATTATATTTTAGTTATGACGTGTGTGTTTACATTATGTTCATATTCTTATTTTCTTGCCGATCTTGAATAAAATGCTTGAACACTTTAGAAAATATGAGATCACAGTCTTTTGGACTGCTTGACTTTATTTTTGTATAGTTTGTGAAATCTCATCTTGAATGTCATGACAAATCCATTAACTTTATTACGAACATTTAGTAAACATTGTGAGTCATTGAGTTTTTGTGATATCATCCTAATTGGTTACATTAGAGGAGTTATGATTAAAGCTTATAATCTGATTTTGAACCAAACTAGTGTGGATGGATTATTTTCGCAATATAGGATATTAGAAGATGAGCATATCGCAAAATATTGCAAATACATCAAAAGAGTGAGTTCTCGTAAAAATGTTGAACTCGATGTATAAAACACCAAAAAGAGTAAGTACCAGCAAAAAGATTGGGAACTTGATGTTTGGAACATAAAAAAGAGTTAGTACCCGTAAAAAGATTAGAAACTCGATGTTCTTTATTCATTACATTGATTTCATGATAAGCCAAATTATTTTTAGTGCATTTCATTTCAAATTTGTCTCCTCAAACAAGAGTAGATTACAAGAATAACATGAACTATACGAGAGGCTATTGGTGACTCATGTTCTTCATGGTATTGGGTTCTATTTTATGTTTTAAAACACAACTAGAATCAACCTATAACCAACCCAACCAGGATTGGTCAACATAGGATTAGAAGAAACATTGTGAGATTTGTTCTTCATGCTAGGTAAAGATCGGATCAGTGAAATAAGTGATATGAATAGCTTGACTAATCAACTTCCTATGATGCCCTCACATTGTTTGAAGTTTTTACAAGCACGCAAACACACACATACCATAATTTAGCTAATAGGTGACGTGAACTTTTTATGGTTAAAATTTTGCTGACTATACATGAATAAATTCTTGAAATCTACTTGACTTGATGCTTATATGCTTTATATGATCTAGAATTACATTCTTGATAGTAATGAGAACTTGAATTGATCACATTGTGCATCATCTACTTAGTTATATTGTGAATCTTGAGTAAGTAGGTTTGATATTTAGAATGTTGATTAATGATTTGATCAAAGTTATTCAAATCCAAAAGTTATATGATCTGATTAAGGGGGAGTTTGCATGATTTCTTTCATTGTATATAATTGTGCATGCATACTCATTATTTGCATTGGGTTAATATCTTAAAAGTCCAATTTGTGTCTTACACACCGTGCTTTTATTTCTTATCTTAGCTCTGATATTTCTTGTACTTAGCTTTGATAAATTTAGATATATGTGATAGGTTTATACTTTTCTTCTTATAGTTGGTTGGCTTATATTTATCTTTCCATGCATTAACTTTCTATGTTTCCCCTTGTTCTTTTGTTATTTTCTATTTTTTATCTATTTATGACAAAAAAGAGGAGAATAATGTGTTATTGACTTTGCAAGGGGAGAGCTACGTGATAGTGGAGAAATCACATAGGGGGAGAGATTTTTGCATCACTTATCAAGGGGGAGAGTAAGCTTTTTGTTATTTATATTCATAACTGTTTATTTGTATTGGGGAGTTAGTCTTTTATCTTTATTGAGTATATTGTAAGAGAATACGAGTTGTAATTTGGGAACGTTATTTGATTATTTTCTTATGCATGGATTTTGGCATGAAACTGACAAAGGAGGAGATTGTTGGGTCCTTAGGTTTGTTGTCAATTTATGTGTCAAAGTAAACTCAATTTAAGTTCATTGTACTAGTGTTTAGAGTTAGAGTTTCATCTCGGTTGTTCAACTTTGTGAGGACTTGAAGAAAGGAGATAAAGCTCGCCAGCAACTCAACTCACCACCGGGATTCATCTTAGGATGGTAAGTGACTTAAAAACCTTATGAACCATAGTTGGTTAGTGCAAAATGGATAGAATAGTTGTGTTGGATGTTTGACACTTTATATGGAAAGGTTAGAAACTTATTAAAGTGTGTAAAACACCTTAGTTTAAAGTTTAATTTTGAACCTAGGTTCGAACCCAAACATGCCCTGATGGTAGCCATAAGACCATCATAGGACAGATGAAATTTGAGTTCGAACTCAATTGGAGTCTGTCTTGTTATTTCAGCTCCAGACCATCATAGAGTTCGAACTCAATGTTCCCAGCTATGAAAAACTTATTAATTTAGTGGTTATAAGTTTTGGAAAACTTCTAAACTGACCTTTGGTAATCCTAAACCTTCCATTACTTATTTAGTACATCCATAACATCAATACAATGATGTTTTAACATCATAACTCTAGAGACCACGACCTTGGAGGTGCTTTAACTCATATTTGCAGGTTTCCAAGTTCTAGAGAGAGAAAGTTCAATATCTTCATAATAGAGAACTTGAATCTCATAGAGTGTGTTCATTTTGATCAAATGAGGTGCTGAGTTTTTGTATCTAAGATTAGAACGAACATAGTTGTGTGTTGATACCAAGATAAATCCTTCTCAACAAAAACTTTTACACATCTTTTAGGTTTATCAGTGGACTTTCGGTGTGTGGTGTTGCTCGTGGATTCGAGTTTGTTGATCGTTATTGCGGGAAGTGCTGGTTCGTGAATTCAAATTGTATAAGCGGCTCGCTCATATTGGTTTAGTGGATTCCAAGTTGTATGCATGAGAATTGGAGATCTTCTTAAGGAGCGGTTCGTGGATTCAAAGCCGTGGTAGATCAGAAGACTATTGTTGTCAGAGAGTAGAGGGAGTTGTAAATCGTGTCGATCGAGTGGTAAATTAGTTTGTAATTTCTCATTAACTCTTAGTGGATTTTTTACTCGACTAGGTCCCGAGGTTTTTCCCAGGTTAGATTTTTCTAGTTAATAAAAATCTCTTGTGTTGATTTATTTGCTTACTTGATTTAGAGATTAAACTATTTGATCCAAGTTCTTATTTCACAAATCTATACAAGGAACGAATAGGTTAATACTCTTCCTAAGAGAAAGAGATTTTTTGTTGTTAGACTTCGTTTTCCTCTTTAGATTTTAAATTGGTAATAGCTTGATCCCTAACTTAATTTTGGAGAATGGTTAATAGATAACCACTGGGCTGAATTTTTAATTGTTCATACATTATACACCAATTGACATTCTTTCATTTTTTCCAAGGATAATGCTACAACTACATCAAGCTGCAATATACATGGATATACAAGTTTTACAAAGGGCGCAACGCTGGGAATATACCCTAAAACAATTTGTTTGACATCATTAGTTTAATAAATTATTTATTATTGTTTATACAAATTAATAATTATGAGTTTATGTAAATGAACTATTTACATGCAAGTATTGCATGTATGGGAGATAAGGTTCATTATCACATTCGTTGTAGTTTATATAGACCTCATAGTCCATTGTCAATAAACTATAATGTACTGGTTAAACTATGTGACATATCTCTTTCACTGGAGTGATGACTTCTAAGTCCAATATATTGGTGTAACTAGATTACATCGAACAGGTCAGCTAGGAATTATGTTATTTCAAGTCACGGAATAATAAAGAATCCCAGGACACTGTTAATGCAATGAAATCTTAATTCTGAGAATTAATATATACCTTGCTTATATATATATATCATATTCATTTTGTTTTGTCAAGTAATGAGGTCAGAAACGCAAACGTGATCCAACATTCTGAAAAAGGTGGATGGATATGATTGTATAGTGAGAATAAATTAGTTCAATAAGAAATCCACAAATTGATTGATATTCCTTTGGTTCACAGTGTGGGAATTATTATTTTAGACCGGCTAGTGATCTCTCACGAGATTATTAGAATAATAATATTTTAGCACATGTAATGATACAAGAACTAAGATGTAATATCCCTTAAGGTAGTGACTAATGTATAAATATAACCTAAGGGTTATTACGATAATCTATAAATAGTGGAGGATTTAATTGCAGTATTAACAGAGGAAGGGTTTAATTTTAATTACTGCATTTTTCAGAGTATTTAATTACAAAAATTTGGTGGACTAATTCGTAATTATTTATTTTGTATCTTAATTTTTGTGAAACACAAATACAAAATAAAATTAGCTAAAAGATGTGGGGCCCAAGAGTCCTAATTAGAGTAGGAACCAGATTAGGGTTAGGACCTCCTCATATTATATATAGTGAAAGTCCAAATGTGCCCTACGGTTAATGAATTAAACCGTATGTCTTTGTGACTATGGTTAAGGATCACACTATCACCAAATTAAAATTTTAATGGTGATTATAAGTGGAACAAAAATCTCAAACGAGAGTATTGACTTATTCGATTCTTAATATGTGGAATTAAGAACAAGAATCGAATATTTCAATCTCTAAATAAATATAAAAATATTCACAAGAGATTTTGTTAACGAGGAAAACCCAAACTTGGAAAAACTCCGGGACCTAGTCCAGCAAAAATCCACTAAGAGTTATTGAAAACTTACAACCCGATCTCGATGGACACGATTTACGACTCTCTCTATGCTCCGATCAGCTACAGTGTACAGTTCTTCCACAAATTCGAACTCTATGAATTTGCCTCTTAGTTGATTATCAATTCTCACGCATACAACTTGGAGTCCACCAAGCCAACGAGAATGAGCTGCGCATACAATCCAAATCCACGAACTAAAGCCTCCCACAAAATGATGCGTCTTTAACTTGAACTCTACAAGTCCCGCACCTTGAACCAATACTCGACTCCATGAGTATTTCACCACGAACTTGAATCTTCAAGCTCAACCACCGGAAATCCACCGGAAGACCTAAACTAAGATTTTGACTAAGATGGAAAGGATTTAGTCATTTTCAAGAAGTTTGAAAATTAAAAATATGAGTTATGTTCTCCAATAACTTGTAGGAGCTGGGGTGAATGGTTGATGAAAATAGTTCAAACTCACTCTATTTATAATGGTGTTTTTAGATCTAGATCTAGAACATCCCATGTGATGAATAGTTTATTCATTTTCTAGATCTAGATCTAGAATACACCAAGTATAATGAGTGGTGTTTCTAGATCAAGAACACACCATGTATGGTGGTGTTTCTTTTTGATTTAGAATTACATCACACAATGACTAATGAGTGATGTTTTTCTTCTTTTAGTTTAAGAATTATATTTCACCATAAGTGATATTTTACAACACACCACATTACCCTATGTGAGTGGTGATTTATATGTGTAGTCTAGATATAATGTTTAGAAGTTCATAATACATGGTGAACTAAAACATTTATGGAAGGTTTTTAGAATTATTCAAAATAGCTTTAAAAGTGTATTAAAAGTTGTAAAAACCTTTTAGTACACTTTGGTTTCGAAACCTACATGCTTGGTTTCGAAACCAAAACTCATCTGGAGTCAAAATAGCAGTTTAGTAACTTTAGTTTCGAAACCAAAAACCTCCTGACATCATTTTTTAGCATTGGTTTCGAAACCAACATTTTGGTTTCGAAACCAACTTTTGGTCACAGTACAACAGGTCACAGTTTCCTTTAGAAGCGTGGTTTTCTGTCAGCATTCGTCCAAACACTAATTTTAAGGGGTTTTGACATCTTTTACCATTCCGTACTTTTTCATATGATTCAATATGAACTAACCACCTATGGTATTGAGTTTTCTAAGTCACTTACCATCCTAAGATGAGTTTCGGTGGTGAGTTGAGCTTCTTGGGGTCTTTTCTTCGCAGCGAACCGAATCACGATTCTCTAAATCTAACTCAAGTTACACTAACCTTCTTGAGATACATTTAACACGAAATTCGACAAAAATGACATGAGTAAACTCATGGACCTAACATATAGGGAAGGGACAATTTTGGCAGAGGAACCAATCCTGTCAAACCGTCTACTTCTCCCTTCCCTTTTTTCTGTTCCATCTTCTAATTATGTTTTTTTTTGAGAAAAATAAACTTTAGCCTCCAATAAACCCAAAGTTCGCAGTAACATCCCGCATAAACTAAAAGTCTATTTTTGAGGCACTTCAGAGCAGAATAGAAGGTCGGCTATTTCTAAAAAAGTTTTAAGTAATTAAATTTCCTATGTAAAGTGTGTATCATATAGGCAAAAAAGATTAACTAGGGGAACGTTATGGTCGAATACTCTAGCTGTGTTATCTTGAGTTTTCAGCGGAGATCAGTGTAGTGGGCAAAGATCGATGTGAATAGTTAAAGCCTTCAGAGCACAGAGTGGAGTTGGTTTGATCACGCTTCAAAAGTAATCAACTTAACCCTTCTTGTTAGATCCCTACTAAGTATTAAGTGATCCTATGGAAATCAAAAAAATTTTGAATTTTGTTTAATCTTTCACTGCCTATTTATAATTTAAAAAAACCTTGATTTCCATTAAAGTGGTATCAGAGCCACGCTTAATTCATTAGTAGGGTCTTATTTTATATTTTGATGATGATAAAAAGGAAATAAAGAGCAGAAGGGTTTGATCCCTAAAAGGAACGTGTGGCATGTTTTGAGTTTTTGAAACCCTAGTTTTATTTAATTAGATTAAATAAATAATATTTTATATATTGATGCTCTATGATTTTCTTTGTGTTCTTATTGTATAATTTATATTTTTGATTGGTATATAAGTTTAAGATTGATTGTATAGTTAGTGAGTACAAGTTTTAGTTCTAAAATCTTTGATTAAAGGGTTAAACATTCAGACCTTTTGGTGGTAGTGACGATTTGGGAAGGGTTCCAGTTTAGACCTTTTGGTTTAATGTTATTGGTCGAATTGTGTTGAAACCAATTTTGATTGAAAAGAATTTCAATAAATGAGGAGAGTTTTTTTAGTTTTAGAAAAATTTTATTTAGAAAAGTTTTAAAAAATAAATAAAAATATTTGTATATATATTGATATATACGGTTTCTAAAAAAAGGGTATAAAGATACTGATTGGTTTCTAAAAGGTTATAAAAATTACTATTTTGTTTTTTTAGAAACTAGGGTTAATGGGTTATATACGGTTTGGGCTTAAGGTTTTGGTTTATTTTATTGGTTACTGTTATTGGGGTTCCCTAGTAAGGATGAGAGGCACACTCAGTTAAGAGGCACCCCCAAATTTTACAAATTGGTTAGGGGGCATGATCTGTTTTACTTGGGGGGAGGCTTTCTAATTTTCATTAATACTTAAAACGATATATGTAAACCAAAAAGACCCTAAACCTTCCCCAACCACTTTGGACTACCAAAATCTCCAAAAAACTTAGTGTCAACTCCTTATTTGAACACACGAATAAAAAATATGGAGGAGGAGGAAGTTGTCAAAGAAACTCCATTAATGGAGGAATAACTATAAAAAATAACTTCGATGAGGGTATTAGGTCTTCAAATCCTGCCTAAAACTCAAAATCAACAATATTTGAGTAACTACAAGTTTCTAACAACCCCTTTTTTTTTGTAAAATGAAGTTCGAAAAAAAACCCAGCACACTGAAATTTGCTCAAATCATATTGAAGATGAAGAACCTTTTCAACAGGAACCTCTCGAATTTAATCAATATTTTCGACAGAAAACTGCCAAATTTCATCAATATTTTTTACAAGAACCTCTAGAAATTATTACATAATGTGTTTTAGGGATATAAGATAGAAATTTTAAAATCTGTTTTGCCTGCCCGCTTTTCTTTGTTTGTTATTGACTTGTGCTCTTCCACATTTTCAGAATCAAAAGGTAGACAAAGATCAAACTAAAGATCAACTTAAAGACACTATTTTGAAGGACCATCTCTATCCAATCTCATCCGCCTTGGGACAGTTTTATTCCTTATATTGTTTTGTCAATTTAATCTAGTTTAATAATACAAAGGTTGAGTATTTGATATATCATATAAGTATATGTACATGTGACTTTTGTTACTTTTGATGTAAGTGATGCCACATTGACACATGTAAAAGTTTATATATACATGTGACTTTTGTCCCTTATCCTTTTTTTTATCCGGAAAAAAAGGTTGGGTATTTGCGATTAAGTTAAAAATGATATAAACCTATTGAAAATATTAGCAAAAATCAACAGGTTGTTGTTAGAAACGTTCAATAAGTTTGATAGATTGTTGTCGTAATTGACTTCCAACCAATCATTTGGAAAACAAAACAAAATTGTTGAAACTATTAACCAAAATCGATAGATTATTGTCAAAAATGTTCAATAAAATCGACAGGTTGCTATCAACTTTGAAAATTTCAATTGATCCCAATATTTCCAGCTACATAAGTTGATCTAAAATTAACAAAAAATAATCCAAAACATTATTATGATTCGAAACCAAGTTCCACAAACACTTTTACATTTAAAAATAACAAGTTCAAAAAATATTTATAAAATATTTTTCATTTCCACGAGAAGAAGCTCTTCCTCTTGGATTTTGCTTTCTCCTACAATTCTTCGTTCCCTCTCACAAGAATCCCCATCTCTAGTTGATTGTTCCCTCTCCTAATCACAAGTAGGCTCATCTTCTTCTTCATTCTTCCTAACAACATTCTCCTCATACATGAATGTATATCATGCTAAACTTGTAAATATAATGAGATTAGATTAGGATGGTCTTCAAAATAGTGTCTTCAAGTGGATCTTTGGTTTGGTCTTCGTCTACCTTTTGATTATGAAAATATGGAAGAGCACAAGTCAATAACAAAAAATGAAAAGTGGGTAGACAAAATAAATTTTAAAATTTCTGTCTTATATCCCTAAAAAAAATTATGTAATAATTTTGAGAGGTCCTTGTAAAAAATATTGATTAAATTCGAGAGTTTTATGTCAAAAATATTGATTAAATTCGAGAAGTTCCAGTTGAAAAGGTTCTTCGTCTTCAACATGATTTAATCGAATTTCAATGCGTTGGATTTTTTCAAACTTCATTTTACAAAAAAAAAAAAGGGATTGTTAGAAACTTGTATTACCTCAAATGTTGTCGATTTTGAGTATTGGGGGGGATTTGAATACCCAATACCCTCATCGAAGTTATTTTTATGGTTGTTCCTCCATTAATGGAGTTTCTTTGACAACTTCCTCCTCGTCTATATTTTTGATTTATGGGTTCAAATAACGAGCTGACACTCGCAAAACCTTTTTTATTTGTTATCGAATACGTGAGTCTCTATTACTGTTGGGTGGAGTTCATCAATTTAAAAATATTGAAGATGATAACCATGGAGGTGGGAACACATGATGATAACCTAGTTTTTTTTTGTTAAGGTTTAATTGTCTTTAATGGGTGGAGTTCCCCCTAGGAAAAACACCAAATGAGGGGAAGGTTCAAACTTGGGCTTTAAGGTCCAAATTTTGAGCATGCCCCCAACCAAAAGGGGAACTTCAATAACAACACTCATATTAAAACTTAGTTTGGTTTTAAAACTAATGGGCTAAAAAAACAGGCCTAATAGTAATTTAAAAACTAAACTATAAAGTTTAATAAAAACCAAACGGGTTAGGCATTGTTAAATCCCGAAACTAATTTATTTGATTCTGGTGGGCTTATAAAAAGATGAGCCTGGAACCCATTAGGGTATTGGCATGGTGTTTTAATTAAAGTTAGTTTTATTTTATAATTGATGGGCTTTGGCTAAAAGGCTCAGTATTAGTTTAAAAATAGAACAAAAGGTTTTAATTAAAGGTAATGGGCTTAAATAGTTCAAACCCATTATAGTACAAAGGCCCGATACAATAGGGTTATAGGGGACGGGGTTGTTAGCCCGCCTGACTTGATTTGTCAGCCCACCAACCCGACCCACGGACCTGACCGCCAACCCACCAATCCCGACCCCTGAACCCACATGACCTGACCCATGAACCCGCATGACCCGACCTGCTAACTCGACCCGATGACCGGACTCGAACCTGACCCGAGTCAGACTGAGTCAACTGGTCTGTTTCGGTTCAGACTGAACCAAACTGGTCTGATCTAAACCGAACCAGACCTTAACCAAATCGAATACGAACCTATTTTTCAGGGGTTCTGAAATTTTATTTCAAAAATCTCCGGTCTGTTAAATAGGGGTATCTCGTGTGCCTGGATACTAATTTTGGATTTTGGGATTACCAGAAAACCTAGATAAATGAGACTTTTTTCAAAAGTTTTCAGGGGTTTCTAATATAATAAGTGCTCATTATTTATAAGCATTCGTATGTACTTTGTTGTAATCAATTTATATTTGGCAAGAAGAAAAATTGAAGATTGTGAGCCAATTAAAATATAAATTATTTCATATAGTACTTTATGCATTAGATGTGTAATTGTATCATATGTTATTTTTACTAAAATAACCCTTATCTAATAAATTGTAACGACTTGACCCTAGGGTTCATGACCCGAACCCGGTCCACTAGACCCCAAGCTCAGTCCGTTAGAAAACGGTTTACAACTTTCTCAAATTTTTTTTAAAAGGTTAGAATTCAACCAATTCTCCGTCCAAGTAACAAAAAGTCTATTTAAAACTGGACTCTACAAATAAATAAATAAAATGGGAGAGAGAGTTTCAATAAGAATTACTTCCTCTTTACCTTCCATTCTCTCCCCAAAAGTTTTCACGAATAAATCCTTGGGTAAAAGTTTCCCAAAGCTCAACATTGGTTCATCAAGTAATTGAAGAAAAATTATGTGTTTAAAACCAACACTCTTACCTTGATGGACTGATGATACTGGAAAAAGGTCTGCAAGTAAACACTAAGTCGAAAACCTCAACCTTTAATCTATCAACCATTAAAAGCATTCATGAAATACTCCATAACTAAGTACTTTAAAAGTCAAACCACTCAATAAGAAATCCATAATCACATTCCATGTTAAATGATATTAATAGATAGTAGTGTTATCTTGAAGTAAAATTACCTACTCCATAATTCGAAACCAAGTAAAATCCTCGCGAATCTACGATCCGCCCGATGTCCCAACTCTTGAATCCGTGGAGAGTAGGAGAAAAATATATGAGTTTAAACTCTGAAGGAAGAAATATTTAAAACAAAATACATGACTATACTTACTCTACAACCCATTGAATTCCAAATAAAAGGATCCAACCGAGTCACCTTGCCTATGACACATGCAACACGGATAATAATTAACTTTACCCGTTTCTTCCTGAGCCTAGAATGGCCTGGAAACACTCTTGGATATCCCGTAAGACAACTCCAAGTCACATCAAGGTGCATTAATTCATGATCATATTCAATACTTATGACACATACACCTCAATCTACGATTCTGTCACGCCTTTTCACTTATCTGACATCATCAAATAGAACTTTAATTCATTGGAAAAAACATAAAAATTTATATCAAACCTCACACGCATGCATACCATGTCTCCACTATCGATACACCTTAGCGTTAGATGGCATTTAATGCTCCAACTATGATCTGCAACGCTTTTTAAACTTTGTGACAGCAACATTTCATGGTTCATATTATCATAAAAATGTGACCAAAACATTCCCAAATTATATATATATAATCCACAACACAGCATGATCATCATTGCATATTAACTTGCATAAATCATCACTAAATCATATTGAAATAGCATATGCAACGCTTATTGATATGTCTTAGCAATTTTTTCTTCAAGGTGATTACTAAGATTATTGCGACTAGATTAAATTCTCTCATGCCATCTCTCATTTCTCCTGAACAATGAGCTTTCATTCATGGTCGTTGTGTCCAAGTGCAGATTATTATTGCTTCTGAATGAGTAATGAGCTCAAGGTTAAGAGATTTGGAGGTAACATATAGGTCTGAAGTTAGACATCTCTCAAGCATTCGACACCATCAGCAAACAAATTTTGAAGCAGATTCTGATGTAGTATTAGTTTAATGAACATTGGTGTAACTGGACTATGACTCTCCTAGATAGCGCTATGTCCTCAGTTATGGTTGATGGCGGCCCTTGGGGTTACTTCAACTTGGGTAGAGGCCTTAAACAAGGGGATCCTCTATCCCCTTTGCTCTTCATCCTTGCTGAAGATGCTCTGAGCCGATGTATAACTTCTTTAATTAATTGAGGCCTTCTATCTCCTATGCTTGCTATTCATTGCATCCCCAATCCCACTCATCTCTTCTTTGCAGATGATATTTTCATTTTCTGTAATGGTACAATGAGAGGTGTTAATAATCTTTTAGACCTTCTGTATAATTACCAGATCTCCTCAGGCCAAGTTGTTAACAAAAATAAGAGTAAACTTCTGTTGGGTGGTATGATTGACACTCAAAAACAGAGGATAACTAATCTAATGGGCATGTCTTCCCTTCCTGATTCTTATTTGGGTGTTCCCTTATTTCCTGGTCGAGTTACTAAGATTCACACTTGGAGTATGATAGAAAAAAATTAATAACAAGTTAATTGGTTGGCTGGAAGAGTGTCCTTCTCTCTTTTCAGTCGAGATTAATTCACCTTAAATATGTCCTCTGAAGCATTACCATTAACAACATGTCCATCTACAGATGGCCCAAGTTAGTGATTCAAGAATGGGAAAAAATATTTAGGAACTTTTTGTGGAGTAGAGACCCTAATAAGAGGAACTTTTGCACTATCTCTTGGCACAAGGTTTGTTTTCCCATGGAGGAAGGTGGCCTAGGCTTATATAGAATGGAGAATGTTAATCAAGCTTTCCTTATGAAAATTATGTGATATTGATCAACTCATATTACATATGGGATAAATTCCTCATTGCTAAATTCACTAATCTCAATGGCCGCTGGACCATAAGATATCGTCGTTCTTCTATTCGGTCTGGTCTCCGCTGGGCTTGGGAGGGGATAAAGGATCATCTTGGTTGGATTGTTGGTAATAGAGATAGCATTTCTCTTTGGTCTAATATGTGGTGCTCTTCCAGTTCTAAAATCATAAGTCATGGTGAATGGTGTTTTCCTGATAATGTGATTGAGATATTTTCTATGGCTGTCATTAATTTAGAAACCCTTGATAAGCCTCTGGGAGGAGCTGACATAAGAGTTTGGAAACCTGATATTAGAGGTAAATTCTTTGTTGCTTAAGCCATGGACACTATTCGTGAACATCTCCCCTGCATTAATTGGCACAACTGGGTATGGCACCCCTGTGTTTACCCCTCCATTTCAGCAATTGCTTGGAAACTCTTTCATAGTACAGGTACCACTGAAAAAAAATTTCAAAGCCGAGGCGTCTCTAACTTCCAAATGCACCCTCTGTTGCAAGAACACTGAAGATTTAGATCATATCATATGGTACTGCTCGTTTTCTTCTCAGATTTGGGATTGGCTCCATACTTACTTTGATTTCAGAAAAAGATCCTCCATTCTGGATACTCTAAAGTGTGCTGACACTTCTAGTATGGCTATTAAGGAAGCTTGGTGTGTGGCAGTTATCTTAACCATAACTACTATATGGAAAATGAGGAATTCTTTGTTGGGAAGTCCCTCCATATGGGGGGACCTACAAACATAGCATGCTTGTCCCCCCTTTTATATTTTAAGGGGGACAAGCTTGTCTTGTCTTGTTTTGTTTGGGAGAAAACAAAACAGATCCGTGAATAACGGATTCTGTTTTGGGTTTTCTCTCAAACCCTCCGATCTCAACGCTGGACAGAGGGTGAGAGGGAGACGAGATAGAGAGACCAGAAGAGAGAAAGAGAGAACTGACGAGAGAAGAGTTCGTGAAGGAGTTGCCGTCAATTTTCCGGCGAGCCTGTGACGACGTCATCCACAAGCTCTTGTAGTCATCATCTTCTTCACACCAGATTGGTATTTCTAGGGTTTGTTCAAACCCTAGATTGGTGAGAAAATCTCTACACTCTTGTTGTTAGTATGAAATCTACCTTAGGGTAAAGATCTTGTGATATCCATCAATTTGGTGAAGATTATTGTTAACCAAGTGTTATTGTACATCTTGATGATTGAAACCCCTAATGTTTTAGGGAGAACATTGTAACCCCATTATTATCATAGTGGAAGATTTCTGGACTAGGTCCCGTGGTTTTTACTCTTCACATTGAAGAGGTTTTCCACGTAAAAATCCTGCTGTCTCATTATTTGCATGTTTCATTTATTTTTCCAGCACATATATTTTGTTACTTGTGGTTGTAGTATTTGCTCCACTTATATTGTGCACAGGGTAGTGGGATTTATTTCCCAACAAGTGGTATCAGAGCACAGTGGTTAAAATTTATCGTGTACAATCATGGATGTAAACACTAATCGCATGGTTTATTTGAATGGGGGAAATTATGTGATCTGGAAAGCAAAAATGGAGGACTTATTATATTGCAAGGACCTGTATTCACCAATTGAAAATAACGGTGTTAAACCAGAAAAAATGAGTGATGAAGATTGGAGAATCTTGAATCGAAAAACTGTAGGATTTATCCGACAATGGTTAGATGAATGTGTTTTTCATCATGCATCAGAAGAAAATAAAGCTTATGAACTTTGGAAGAAATTTGAAGAGTTGTATGATCGAAAAACTGCCGGAAACCAAGCTTTTTTGTTTCGGAAGCTTGGGAAACTAACTTACAAGGATGGTACTTCAATTGCACAACACTTGAATGAAATGAAAAGTATTGTGAATCAACTTGCTACTATGAAATTGGTTTTGGATGATAAGTTACAGGCTTTACTTCTTTTAAATTCCTTACCTGATAGTTGGGAGACATTGGTGGTATCTCTCAGCAATTCTGCTCCCAGTGGAGAATTGACTATGAGTCTAGTAACAAGCAGTTTGTTGAATGAAGAAACTAGAAGGAAATCATTAGAGCCATCTCATTCAGAGGCACTTGTTAAAGAGAATCGGGGGAGAAGTAAAAGCCAGAAACCTCATTACCGTGAGAAGTCAAGGGGTAAATCTAAACCAAGAAAAGATGTCAAGTGTTTCCATTGTGGAAAAATGGGTCACTACAGAAATGAATGCAGAAAACTTAAGCAAGAACAACAGAAGGGAAATGGAGATGAAAAGAAAAATAAGGAAGTTGCAGCTGTTACAACAGAAGGTGAGCTCATTTTATTTTCTAACTGTGAAGATGTTTGCTTAAGTGCTACAGGTCAAGATACAAACTGGGTGATAGACACAGGTGCTTCTTACCATGCCACTCCTCACAAGGAGTTCTTTACTTCCTACAAGACAGGTGACTTTGGTGTTGTCAGAATGGGAAACAGTGGTGTTTCAAAAATTGTAGGAATGGGTGATGTGAAAGTTGAGACCAATATTGGCTGCACATTGGTTCTCAAAGATGTAAGGCATGTACCAGATCTCCGTTTGAACCTAATTTCTGCTGGAAAATTAGATGAGGAAGGGTACAACAGTCAGTTTGGTAGTGGACAGTGGAAGCTTACAAAGGGGTCTATTGTGATAGCAAGAGGAAAGAGGTGCTGCACTTTGTACAAGACTCAGACCAGACTGTGTAAGGGTGAATTGAATACTGTTGAGAAGCAATCCTCTACAGATTTATGGCACAAGCGACTTGGCCACATGAGTGAGAAGGGACTTCAAATCCTCGCCAAAAGGCAAGCCTTGCCTAACATGAAAGGTACACTTCTAAACACTTGTACTCACTGTTTAGTTGGTAAACAACATAGAGTTTCCTTTCATAGAAATTCACCTAGAAGAAAAACAGATATTTTAGAACTTGTTCACTCTGATGTTTGTGGACCTTTCAAGGTCAAAACAAATGGTGGTGCTTTGTATTTTGTTACTTTTATAGATGATGCTTCCAGAAAAGTGTGGGCATATGCTTTGAAGACTAAAGATCAAGTATTTGAGGTCTTCAAATCCTTCCATAACATGGTGGAAAGAGAGACAGGAAAGTCATTGAAGTGTCTACGCACAGATAATGGGGGAGAATACATTGGATCTTGATACATATTGTAAAAGCCATGGTATTAGCCATGAACAGAAAGTTCCCAAGACTCCACAACAAAATGGTGTAGCAGAAAGGATGAACCACACCATTCTTGAAAGAATCAGATGTATGCTTTCACATGCTAAGTTGCCAAGAAATTTTTGGGGGGAAGCACTGCACACCGCATGTTTTCTCATCAATTTATCACCTTCAGCACCGTTAGATGGAGATGTAGCTGAAAGAGTGTGGACAGGTAAAGATGTTAACTATGGGCACCTTAGGGTGTTTGGTTGCAGGGCATTTGTGCATATACCTAAAGAT
>MVGT01000702.1:12644-31159 GCA_002174775.1 Macleaya cordata | reverse complement strand
TAAATAAACTATAATTTCAAAAGAATTGAGATTTAATCGTTATCGAGCTTTAGGGATGGGCATATTTCCAAAACCAAACGGATTTTGGGGTTCTTATAATATATAGATATATATTTTACTTCCTTCCATATGTTGGGAGAAGTAGTAGTTTTAAGATGATGTGTGGGATGTAGGTTCCCAGTTGTTGGGTATGTGCTGGTGATTCCCTAGGTACGGGCTTTCCCTCGGAATATATACTATATATGTTATGCTGGTTTTTCCCCGGCTAGGATTATTACCGGCTTTCTCCGGATTATATTACGGGCTTTCCCCCGATTACCCGGCTTTCCCCGGATTATATAACCAGCNGTATTTTCATTATGTTTTCCTGTCTCATGACAGGAATGGGACTCTCATGATATAGGAAAACTATTGAAATCTAGGTTATTCCATTTCTCTTTCTGGAAAACCATGTTTGGATAGGTACGTGTATGATTCTAGAAATGTCGAGCTTATATGCTGCCTAAATTAGGCGAAGACTTGAGGAGCGTAACAACTCCTGGATTATTTTAATGATCATTAAAATGTCTGCACGAGTCAAACGGTTGACCACCGCGACAACGGCTACATCGGCAAATTATGGTCAAGGGTCCACCTGAACCCAAATCATGAGCCAGCGTGCTTCTCACAAAAATCGATAAATCAGTCGATCGGTCGGAAATCAGGAATTAACGATGGGGTTCCACATCGGTTAAGTTGGAACACGATTTGCTCACTGACTAGGAGTTGAAACATCTAGTCGTGACCTCTTCACTCTAAGATGATTACACTACGCAATATTATGATGGTGATATGTTGTTAGTTTATATTTACTTATATGGGTAAGTGAATGGTTATCGGTTTATGTTGTAGAACAAGTACCAACTACTTTTATATTACTGTATTATGTTTTCTCGATTTTCTTTTAAAACCTGCATTGTCTTAAATTCATATTAGTGACTATTTGTTAGTATTATAAGTTTCTTACTGGGCTTTTTGCTCAGATCCAGGCGATAGTACTGCAGAGGGAAAAGAGGATACAGGAGAGGATTGGTCAGACTATATCTGTATCCTTTGAGGAGATTGGTATAGAGAGTGCGTCAGCTATAGCCTTCCTACACTTAAGGTGTTGTATATAGCCTTTTTGGGGTGCGTGTTATCTTACTTGTTTTGTATATATTTTCTTAAGATATGTATATAAAAAAAACACACTTATGTATATTGTATCACTTAACTCAGGTTATCTATGTATATTATTAAGTGAGGCATCATGTTAAGATTGTGGTTTGAATCCAGCCTAGTGGATGACTAGGTATTATTTTTTTGAGATGATATATCTATCGTGGATGGATGGAATGATTTAGAAAGTATTATTGTGGATAAATCATCTCTTTTACAGGTTTATGACAGGTTGCAACCTTGAAATTACAGGGGAAACTCTGGCGAATTTTTCGTTTCCCTGGTCATAGTTTAAGGTGATTAATGACATGGATAGCTTCATTAGTTTAACTCTAATTAGGTTTGTAAACCTTTGTTTAGTACTAATTAATCACCTTGTAAAGTAAGCCTAACGCCTCGAGATGCGACTCAATTTCTTAGTGATGTGAGTTTCAAATTGGGGCGTTACAGGAACTCTACCAACGAACTCACCGGAACTCCACCGGTGACTGTAATAGTGTTTGAAGATTTGGTGTTTCTTCAACACTCTATGGCTCTCATGGTAGAATGATATGCAAGATTTAGCTAAAATGAAAAGCCCTATGAGAGTATAACAACATCAACTCTCAAGAAGAAGTTAGCTCAATCTCTCTCAAGATCTTGAAGCCCTAGCAATTGGAGAAGATGACTACCAAGGAGTCTCTCAATGGTTTCTCACCCTAAGCTTTCTAACTCTCTTCTTCTTCTTAGATGTCGTTTCTAAAATGGTTTGCCTCTCTTCTATATAAAGAGAAGGAGCAAAACCTAAGGTCATTTGGGTCAAAAGACCAAAAGGGTATAAGACCCTAGGCAAGAAGTCGCGTAGGGAAACAGCCCAATTTTGCGGATTGGCCTTGGTATCGATACCACTTTCAATAGGTATCGATACCACCCTGATATACAACATCAGGGACCCTAGTATCGATACTACCAGAGGTGGGTATCGATACCGCCCTGATGTGCAACATCAGGTGGCACTAGTAGTGATAATGCCTAAGGTTGGTATCGATATTCGTAGTGTAGTATCGATACTAACCTGAGTATCGATACCAGCCTAGCCTGACTTACAGGCTAGTTCAGTATCGATATCACCTTCAGAGGGTATCGATACCACCCTGCCCATAAGCTAGAAAAGTCTTTAAATGTGTTTAAAAGGGTTCTAAATTCATCCTAGCTTATGTGGCTAAGTACTAATGCATTCTAACCACCTATGAATGATAAACAAGGTCACTTACCGAAAATGTGGAGAGTTCTGGTGGCGAGTTTGAGTCCGATGGCGTACTTTCTCTTCGACCTTCGATGAAGTGTGAGTTTGCACGAAGAATACAATCTAACTCTAACTCAAGCAAGGACTTACATTTGAGTTCATTGTCTTACCATGAACATTGACAAACCTAAAAGGACCTTTCAATCTCCCCCTTTGTCAATTTCATGACAAAACCCCATACATAAGAAAATTTCCAAAGTACAACATTACAACACGAATTCTCTTACAATGGACTCAATAAAATGTAATGAACATTGACAAACCCAAAGGGACCTTTCAATTTATCAAAATATAGTTTTAAAATTAAATATTTATAATTTCATTATATTACAGTTCAAATCTTTTTCAACATTGTCACCCGTGCTTAGCACGGGTTAAAAAAATAGTAATATACTATAGGAGAATCCTTGGGTTAACAAAACCATCTCTCTTTGGTATGGGTTAAAAAAACTACATTATAAACATATGGCCCAATCTATTATTTATTATTGGGTTAACAAAACTCTCCCTCTTAAGTGTGGGTTGAAAAAACCTATATTATAAACATATTGCCCAACCTAAAACAACTAAATTTTGTAATTATTTAATAAAAAAATACAATTTTTTTAAAAGAAGCTCATGTGCCTTGCACGGGATATAGGGCTAGTAATTTACTATAGGAGAAGCCTTGGGTTAACAAAACCCTCTCTCTTAGGCGTAGGTTAAAAAAACCTACATTATAAACATGAGGCCGGTTATATAGCCCCCCTTATATCACCCAACAATCATCGCTTCATCTCACCCATTTATTCTAATTTTTTAATGGTCCAGAATCCTCCACCTGTCAAGTATAAAGTCAGGTTTTATGTCGGCTCAGCTTTATCGTAATGGCTCGGTTTATGAATTGGGAAAGAAGAGTTAGACAATACTCAGACTTCTTTTCAATTGTGTAAATGTTGAAAATCCTCATTCCTCCTCCTCCTCTCTCTACCCCATTTTCACTCTCTCAGTTTTTTTTCATCGTCCAAAATCCACCAACAGAAGAGTCACTGGCGAAGGAAATATTCACTGTCACTGGAGGTATTGTTCTATCTTCTTCAAAATCGATCGATCTCTATTTTTTGTTTTTATTTTTTCTCTTTCTCTCTCTCTCTCTCTCGATCCAAATTCACCAAAATAATCCCTGATTTTGTGGCTTTTTCTTCAGATTTGGAGGACGAACACTTGCACGCCAGAGATCGCGTGGAGGAACTCCCCTTCTTCTTTAAATCTCGTTCGTTTTTTTTTCCGTCTACTGTTACTTTAACCCTTGATTTCTCTCTCTACCCCCTTCTTCTTCAATTTTTTTCCCTGTACTGTTTTTTTTAACCCTAGAATTGTTTACACCTAGTACTGTAAACCTTCAAATTGTTATGTTTAAACCCTAGGCGTTGGTGTTTTTTTTTTTGGAATCCAAATTTGTTTTTAATCAGATTACATTCTTGAATCACACTGATTACTTAGCCCTGCATAATAATCACAAATTGTTAACTTTAATAAATGTTCGACCAACAAAAAGGAAAGAGATTAAAGATGAATGAGTACAAAAACCACTTGATTAATTAAAGTATTAATGCCCCCATTAAGGATATTAATTGTGTATTTAAATTTCTGATAGTCAGTCATCTTCAGAACACCCATTTTAATGAAAATCAAATTTCATGTTTTCTTTTACTGTTAGTGAGGCATCTCATCACCATCACACGTACGACTGATAACTCCATTTCTTCTTATCATCCTTCATATCGAATGACTAATGTTGATTGAGCTGATTGTATTAATATAGTATTTCTGCTTTTTTGCTTTAAATAAACTGAAGTTTGTTAATGACAGTTTTATTTTGTTAGGAATCCAATGACTAATGTTAAAAGTGTGGAAGAGTTAACGAGGATGAAGTTTTATTTTGGTACATAATCATATACCATTGATTTATGAATGTGAGAAATACATCACTTTAGGCACACAATTATTTAGTTTATATATATCTTTTTTTTTGTTTTTAATTATCTTACTAATAATTTTTTTTATCCAAATGTAGGAAAACTGAAGTAGATTTTAGAGTGTTATATGGGAAGAACTAAAGTGTTAGGAATATTGTACGAGTCTTTTGTTTGATGTGTATAGGATTGTTGTATGGGATATGTTCTCTTTTTTGTTACAGACCACTTTTGTTTGATGTATGGGATATGTTTCATGCTTATCAAAAAATGGGATATGTTCATGGTTAATTTTTCATGGGATAGAAGACTTTTCTTTTTTATTACAGACTGGAATATTACAAATAATTGTTATGGTGATTCATGGCATTCTTAGTGAATGGTCCCTATCATCTTGTCTAATTTTTTACTGTTAGTAAGGCAATAGGGACAACAACTATCATCTTGTCCAATTTCATTTTTGCCTTTTGCTTTCTTGTTTAATATTGCAGGTCTTCATTGTTGAAGGTATTCGTCATGTTTGTACAAAGGAAGGTTATAACATTGTCAACCCCTCTTCAAAAACCACAGACTGTTGATAACTGATGTAGGAAGGTTAGAAGTTAGAACATTGTCAACCCCTCCTCAAAAACCACAAACCACTGATAACTTATCCAAAACGCAGCTAAGGTGTTTAACCATTCAAGGGGTTGTTTTCTTTGATGCAGACTATAAAAATTTGTAGTTCTTTGAATGGTTAAGTGCAACTTTGCTAGGCAGAATGGGTTTTCTTGTTAAAAAATGAAGATATTAGACTTTTTAAGACCAAAGATGCATTCTTGAAAAGGATCTCGAGTCATTGAGTGCACAAACATGTTCCAAACGATTATTTTGAGCAGGAACATTTAAGACCAGATTTTGAAGAACATGCAACATAGAAGACAAAAATTAATTAGGGCTTAATCTTAAGATACAACATACAAGACATTATAAATTTACAAAACTCTTTTTTTAATCGATCATAAGATTTTCTAATTTTTCTAGAATTGAATTACAAAACTCTAAAGTTCTTTCTATTGCTCAATGCTCCACCTCTGCTACTTGACGCTCCACTTCTACCTTGATAATATCATCTAATCTTTTTTTTCTTCTCCTTGGACATTGAAGGTTTATGTTGCATTGTCTTCTTAGAGGACCCGCCATGCAATTCATCATACCAAGCGAAGTACCTACAACCTCGGTAGGTGCCCTGATCACAATTTCAAAAAAACTATAATTTAGAAGAGATCAATTTAAAATACCAACCTTAGAAGCCAGAATCGTGCAAGAGGGTGACGATTCCACGGTTCTAACAAAGAATCGTGTTGGGAGCGCGATTCTAAGATGAAAGGAGCGCGATTCTAAAATGGAAGGAGCGATTAATCAAAGTAGAAAAGAACATTTTTTAGGGTTAGAGGATGTGATTTTGGAAAACAAATTAGAGAGATTTCACTTACCTTCACATCTCAGAAAACCCCCCATAAAAGCTTCCTCTGTAAATTTTGAGCTTCGAAGAGAGAGAGTTGCAGATCTACAACTCCACGATGGAGACAAAACAGAGCTAGTAGAGAGGGACAATTAGAGAGGTTGAGAGAGAGATCGTGTTCCAGATCTGCAACTCGTCTCTTTCTTCCGAATCTATTCATCTGTCCCTTCTTCTCTCTCTTCAATTTTCTATTTTAAGAAGTTAGAAAGGAAGAAGAAGAGCTACTCACAGTTACCGTTGAATTGAGTTGAAGGATTATAAAGATTACAGTTGGATTGAGTTGATGGATTATAAATCAGAATCAGTGGGAAGAATCTAGAGAGAGATTTAATTAATTAAGTTAGTTTTAATTTACATTGGGAAAGATACAATACTGGTGAGAATGTTCACCAGACAAAAATTGTGCAATTATACAACTTTGGGTATCCAACCGTCTTCCCTTGATACTTTTTTTTTTAATCCACACATGCGTCTTCCCTTGATACCAACCCATTCAGCCACTTTCTTTTCTCTACAATTTGTTTTCATCCTCTTTAATTAGAAAGATTTTTTTTTTGCATTCTAATGTTATTCATTTAAATTTATTTTTTAATTAAATTTTACCTAAATGTACTTAAGTATTAAACATAAAAGTTAAATAAAACCTAAATTGATTTTTTTAGTTAAATATGATGGACAACCTTTAATTAAAAATAATTTTTTTCTTTGTAAGACTAAGAAGGCAAAAATACACTATGATAGGCATGTGAGAAGCGCAGACACGCCGCCAAGTACATCTTATCCACCAACAAAATCGCCACCAAAGAGCTATGGAAACCGCCACTGAAGGACCGAAGGACTATCATAACTGACACTGTTTATTATAAGGGACAAACTAATAACAGTCTATGGGCCAAGAGTTTTGATCCCAAGACCGTTGGGTTAAAGACTCATGTGCAATTGAAAACAAACCCTTGTATACTCGAAAAAAAAAAATTCTAAATTTAAGTTTTTATTTTGAATAATATCGTTATTGTAGTTAAGGGTTTACAAAATCGTTTTTTTGTCGGTCCAACTCCATACAGGTTGGACACAAATGGAAGAAATATCTATTTATGCATATAGGGCAAAATTAACATTTTCAAACGAAAAATCTAATATGTTTCAATGTGCAAAAATTTTGAAAAGGGAAAGGCCATTGGAGAAATGTCACTTATAGTAATATATATACAATATATTATAATAGATATAGGATAAAAAAGAGAGGTTAAGATGAAAATTATATATCACATTAATTTTTTTTTAAACAACTATAACATTAATTTAATTATATAAAAAAGTATGGCAACTCAAGGTAAAATTATATACTAAATTATTAATTTAAATAACACCAACATCACTATATCGTCAATATTTGTAAATATATTTTTTTTCAAGAAATATTCGCAAATATTCACAGTTTTTTTTATGAAGGCAAAACTTTATCAAAAGGATGAAAAGGCAAAAAAAAAAAATATACTAAATGACAACACATCTCAAAAAAGATAAAAGTATAAACGTAAACTGAGCACCTCCTTTGCTATATATTAAAAATTTTCACAATTCTTTTCAATTACTAATTAATTAAAATTTTATATATTAAAAAAATAAAAATAAAATCTTAAATTGCTTATTTTGTAGGTTTACTAAAAATTGCACCAAAAATTCGCTATTAGATTCCTTGATCATGTGCCAATTCAATTGTTTTTTATTTTTGAAAATAATTCTATGGTCGGATTAATTTTAAGTAGGAAATTATGTAGGATTTTACAGTAAATTTAGCATTTTCCTAATTTTATTAACTTAGCTACATAGTGAAGGTGAAAATTTGAATATATCTATATATTACTAGATTGGATAAGAAAGGTTATGCCAAAATTAAGGTGAAAAATAAGTTTGTCTATAATAATAAGCTAAAAAATATTTGAATATCAGAAATTTTTTGATACGAAACTATATCAAAATATATAAATATAGTATATACATAAGTAGGGATGATAACGAAACGAGACGGAGTAGAGTATGCCTCCCCATCCCCATCCCCACCATCAGTTGGTGCGAATCCCTTATTGTGGTCGGGTGGAAGATAGGGTGGGGAATGTGATCGTCATCCCCTCCCCGTTAGGGAAGGATCCCAATAGGGACCCAGTCCATGGTAAAATCGAACTTGATACTACCAAGGTTTAGTTTATAAGATAAAATAAGAATTCAATTAACATATATGATCGAATTGAATATCCAAAAAAATTAACGGATATGAATTTGAATTGTGAAATGAAATATCAGATTAGATTCCGATAATGCAAATTTTTTCGGCTTTAAGATAAGCTAAAAAGTTCAAACACTCCTCTAAAGGAGTCGTGTCCTCGTGTCGTGTCGTGTCCTGTTGACATCCTTAGGTTATGTAAAGGCTATCATAACATTTTGTTATTACATAATAAATAGTATGATCAATGATCAACCTATAATTATTCAGGAATATACCTCATAAACAAATTTGAGCTTTTAACCAAAAAAATCAATAGGTTATCAAAATGCACAAATGGCCCACGTTCAATAGCAAACATGTAAGTGACATATTACCATTAGAAGTTGTTTAGACTTTTTATTTAAATAAAAAAACCCTACCTTACATTAACCAAGTAGTTAACATAATTGACTTAGTTCTACTTAACTACTTCATCTACTTCTATTATTAAAAGAGACGTTAACATTCCATTTACCACATTGGAACTTGTTGACTTCTTAAATAACACTCAGCCACCTCCACTACTAACTCTCCTTCTCTAGAAACCATTAAACCAAACGGTTGTATCAGAGCCTACAAAAGCATTCGACCCACTTGGACCTCTCCAAAATCACTACCAATTCAAGCAATTTCTCATAGAAGCAATTCTGCCATGGATACCTCTAATACAAGAAATCGAAGTACACATGCTGAAGACGAAGCAAATGGTGAAGAAGTTGAAGAACCAACAGCAACTCCTCTTTGGAGATATGTTACAAAGGTTACTAATGAAGCATCTGGATCTAAAGGAGGAGGTGGATCAGGAAAATTTGTATGCAATTTTGGTTGTAGAACAGAGCCTTATACAGGATCGTACTCACGAGTTCGTGCACATTTAATCGGCACCTCACCAGGTCAGAGGGCTCTTTTTTTAAAATTTTCTTTTATTATTTATTATTTAATATTATTATTATTATTATTATTATTATTATTATTATTATTTATTTATTTATTTATTTATTTATTTATTTTTCAGGTCAGAGGGCTCAAGGCATATCATTATGTTCTGCTATTGACAAAGATGTCAGAAATTTGTTAAAAGAAGAGGAACTTGAAGCACAACGGATATTTGGGGGAAATTCTAAAGCAAAAAAACTTCCATTGCCAAACTCAAGCGTGGGAGCAAATCAAGCAAGCATGCCCTTCAATGCAACATCTTCAATTAAAGGAAGTATTGACAAAATGTTTCATATTAGCAACAGAGATGAAGTGGACCAAAAGATTGCAAGGTGCCTTTATGTCAATGGGATTCCATTTCATGTACTAAGATCTCCCTTTTGGGCAGACATGGTGAGTGCCATTAATAACGCACATAAAGGTTATAAAGCTCCCAGTTATGAAAAAGTTCGAACTACTTTGTTAGACAAGGAGCAAGGCAAGGTGAAGCAAGCCCTAAGTCCTCTAATGGAAGATTGGAGTACACATGGAGTATCTATCATTTCTGATGGGTGGTCCAACTTGAAGAATCAAGCATTGATTAATGTTATGGCTGTATCGGGTGGTAAGGCAATGTTTATTAGTGCACATGATGTTTCAGCAATAGAGAAAAATGGCCAAAACATTGCTGATATACTCTTCAAAGCAATTGAAGATGTTGGGCCATCGAATGTAGTACAAATCATCACAGACAATGCGGCTAATTGCAAGGCTGCTGGAGCAATCATACAACGAAGGCATCGACATATTTTCTGGTCTGGATGCTTGGCTCATACCTTGAATTTGCTAATGAAGGACATTGGAAAATGCAGCGATCCATCTCTCTCCTTTGTTAGTGACACATATAAGAGAGCCAAGGCAGTAGTTAAGTATATAAAAAATCATACAGCATGCCAGGCCTTGTTTAAAACATTTTCTTCTTTGGAACTTCTCAAAGCCAAAAAAACCAGATTTGGACATCATTATATCGTGTTGCATCGTCTTGACAAAGTAAAGGCTGCCTTAATCTCTATGGCAGTAACGAAGCAATGGGAAAATTTGAAGAAAAGCGCATATGAAAAAGACCATGACGAAGTTCATCAAACTATCATGGATGGCAACTTTTGGACAACTACAACAAAAGTACTGAAAATAACAAAGCCTATTTATAAGATGCTCAGATTTTCAGATTCTGATAAAGCAGTTATTGGGGAGGTTTACGAGCAAATGGATACAATGTTGGGGTTTCTTAAGGATATACTTGGTAACGAGCCAGTGATTTACGAATTAATTCATAATCTCGTTGTGGATAGGTGGGATAAAATGAATATCCCACTACATTGTTTGGCATATCTACTCGTTCCCAAGTACTACACCACAACATGGCTTTCAAAACCTGCTCCTGGAGGTGTTAGTAGGAGGAAACCTAATTTTGATCAAGAGGTGCAAAAGGGATACTTGGAAGCAATTGATAAGATGATTCCTGACCCAACAGAAGCTTCATTGATAAGGCTACAGATTAGTGATTTTGTCAGTAGTAAGGGGGTTTTTGCACAACCCCAAGCCGTGTCGGACAGAGGAACAATGAATGCACTTCAATGGTGGCATTTATACGGTGGAGTAGCACCCGAGCTTTACTCTCTAGCACTGAAAGTGTTGTCCCAAAATGTCAACACTTCTTGTGCTGAGAGGTGTTGGAGTACGTATTCTTATATTCACAATGTCAAGAGGAATAGATTAAATACCGATAGAGCAGAAAAATTAGTATTTGTGCACTACAACCAAAGACTACTGACAAGGTATAGAAAGGACTACGAAAGCACTTATAAGAATTGGGATACACATGCAGAAGATGATAACATAGAGGAAAACATCACAACAATTGAAGCCCGAGATGGAGCTCCTGATTCTTTTACCGATGATGATGATCCTCTTGGTGACACCACAATTTCTGCACCAACGAATCCTATTTATCCATTAGCTCAAAGCCAAACATCAGTGCCTACATCCTCTCCACCTCCATCAAATTCCCAAGAGTCTCCAATCGATCAAGCACGAAAGCGTCTTCAGAACATGCGGAGAAAAAGACAACGAAAATGATGTTTGGTTGGTTTTTTTTTGTTAGCTTCTTTATTTCCTTATTTTTAGGATTTGGGAAAATTTTGTACCGTGGTCAAATATGTAATGCTTGAAGATGATTTAATGGAATTTGTTGTTTCTTAGCCACTTATTTATAATTTAGTTTTAGTATAAAAATTAATAAATTTATAAAATTTAATCAATACAGACGCTCCCATGTCGCTCCCAACTTTAGACTCTTCTAAGTATTCCCGCTTCCCCGTTCCCGCTTCCGGCTTCTAAGATACCAACAAATACGAAGATCAAATAACAAAAAATAAGTTTGTTGTTGTATAGTTATCATAGAACTAAAAACATACATAAGCAGACCTAAGGGTATCATCTATTAAATACAGCACAATCCAAGCAAAATTACAGTATGAAAACCTCTCCAATGAATCCGGAATGGTAAAAAACCCCAAGGTACAAGTTTTGAGTCAATTTGGGAACCAATATCCTAAAAGTGCTTTAAATTAAATCAAGACAAAACTGGAACCATTCCAGAAAATCGATTCCAGACATCATCGCCCAAGATCGAGACAAATTAGTGAGTCAGAGTATCGAGTCAACCTGCTTCTGACTCATCGTCCCCAAATCATTTTTTTTTTTTAGAAAACCTAGCTACTGGTTCAAGAAAAAAATCTGACAGCCTATTGTTACAATAGCCTAACGATGGACATGTAGAGATCACTAGTCATCTTCTTCAAGATTCCTGATAGTATAAAATTCGGTCATGAACTCTACGGTCACCGACGAAGATCTGAATCATCTAGGGTTACAAGAAAAAATAAAAAATAAAAAAACACCAACGTCTAAAGTTACATGGAAAAGAAATTTAAAGATAACAATTTACAATACAGGTATAAAGAGAGAAATCTAGGGTTAGAGTAACAGTAGAGGGAAAAAAAGAAAACAAAAACGAACCAGATTTGAAGAAGAAGGGGAGTTCCTCCGCGCGATCTCCAACGTGCAAGTGTTCGTCCTTCAGATCTGAAGAAAAAGCCACAAAATCAGGGATTATTTTGGTGATTTTGGATCTCGAGAGAGAGAAAGAGAAAGAGAAAAAAAACAAAAAACAGAGATCGATCGATTTTGAAGAAGATAGAACAATACCTCCGGTGACGGCGAATATTTCCTTCGCCGCTGACTCTTCTGTTAGTGGATTTTGGACGGTGAAAAAAAAACAAAAACCGAGAGAGTGAAAATGAGGTAGAGAGAGAAGGAAATATGAGGAGGATTTTCAACATTTACACGGTTGAAAAGAAGTCAGAGTACTGTCTGACTCTTCTCTTCCCAATACACAAGCTGAGCCATTACGATAGAGCCGAGCTGACATAAAACCTGACTTATGCTTGACAGGTGGAGGATTCTGGACCATTCAAAAAATTAGAATAAATGGGTGAGATAAAACGATGATTGTTGGGTGATATAAAGGGGCCTATATAACCACCCTCTATAAACATATAGCCCAATCTATTATCTATTATTAGGTTAACAAAATTCTCTCTCTTAGGTGTGGATTAAAAAAACCTACATTATAAATATATGGCACAATGTAAAACAACTAAATTTTCTAATTATCTAATAAAAAAATTCAAATTTTTTTAAAAGAAGCCTTTGTGCCTTGCACGGGATATAGGGGCTAGTATATATTATAAAGTTGAAACTTTAAAATACACATGTCACTCTATTGACCCATGGGTTAATGTAACCTTTCCTTTCAAGTTTCCTTTCAAGTGAGGGTAATAAAAACCTATATTATAAAGACCTGACCCAAAATATTATACAACTCAAACCTTAAAAACACACATGTCACTCTATTGACCAGTGGGGTTAACAGAACCTATCCTTTCAGGTGGGTGTAATAAAAACCTACACTATAAAGACCTAATCTAAAAATATACAGATATTTCCACCCAATTCAATTATTTTATAAATTCTATTTATTAATTAATTAGAAAGAAATAAAATATAAAATTATAATTAAAATTATATGATATAAAAAACAAATTACATAACCAAAATTTCCGTGCAAGGCACGGGGCAAGCTGACTAGAAAAAAACATTAAAATTATCTATATTAAATTACTATAGCTGAAGCGTCTGATGTGGCACCTCATCTATCCACATGGCATACTCAATTCTCATACAGCCACATCACAAAAAAAAACTTTCATGTCATCGTCTTAAGCCATAAAAAATGGTTCCAAAAAAACAGGCCTATGGCGACGGTATTTAGCGACGGTATTTTTGAGCCGTAACAAAAAGTGAACTTTTGGCGACGGATGTTTACGAGTCCATCGTAAATAGTCAGTATTAATGATGGAAAGTGTGTTAGAAGTCGCAAATGGGTGACTTTTCACGACAATTTTTACCGTTACTTAACTTGAAGAAGAACAATAGTATAACCCGTATAATTAGGTCTTTAGAGACGAATTGAAGTCAGTCGCTAATAGTAGCATTTACGACGGTATTTTGATGATTTTCCGTCTTAACTCGTGAAAAAAGTCATGGGAATTTTCAGCGCAAAAATTTGCGCGCAACAAAAATTATTTAAGAAGACAATTATTAATAGCGACAAACATTTGTCGCCGCAAATATTTGCATTTCTACGTGGTATAAAATAGGGCATTTTGAGCAAATAACCTTGTCAGTATATGAAAACTAAGAAATAACCCTCACATTTTGACTAATTATCAAATGACCCTATCTCGTTAACTCTCCATCCCATGGCATACGTGATCATCACATGCTACTGTGAAAGTACTTAAATGCCCTTAAACTAACCCAACCTCTCCCACTTAGAGTTAACAATGGTTGTGGGACATGTGGACCGATCCTAACATGTTGCATGTAGACGGTGCAGATCGGCCCACAATATTTTTTTTATTACGTGATGTATCTCTTCGTCCTCACCTTCTCATTTATAAATCAATATTAAATCTGCCCACCCAACCCACCATTTTATTTCATCTCTTCTTCAATTACTTCTTCTTCCTTCCCCATTAAAGCTCTTCCCTACGCAACATCAACCATGGTAACATAATAGATGTCAATTAATTTTCTTGAAATTGAAGCATCATTGTCTTTGTAACAAAGATCGCATATAGGATAACATGCAGTCTCTGTGTAACAAAGATAATAGGTAGAAACATTGTCGCCAATTGAAGTATCATTCTCGGAACTGTCTTTATCATTCTCACTCAACCCTATCTCTCTATATATTTCCCTTAATTTCCCTCTCAAGCCAAATTCGTCTTTCCAAATTCCCTCAATCGGGCTAAAGCCCAGAACCGAGTTGCTAGCTCCCGATCCACATCGAACAACATCCATCTCACCACCATCTAAATCAGACACCCAAAAATGTTTACGAGTTTCTTTTTTTTTAATGGGACTATTGCTCATGTTACAATGTGGCATAAATACAAACAGTGGGCGTGCGAGAAGAGCAGAGAAACCGCTAAGAACATCGTCACCAACAAACGTAGGAAAGGCATCCACCAACGGGCACAGAAAAATCGCCGATAACAGCGTACCTATATTTATTATCAGATTACATGGGACAAACTTAACGGCAATACCACAGCTGAGAAGTTTTGATCCTAAGACCTCCCACTACCAAAGATTTATGAGAGGAATGCACAACCTTGAGCCAAAGGCTCATGTGCAAACTGTTTACAAGTTTCTCTATCTCTTCTTAATTTTCTAAAAATCTATTTACATATAGAATTATCATCACCTCATTATTTTACTAAAGGGAGATTCTAAGATTGATCTCGTATATATAAACTGTTACAGTTTTTTGTTGAATTGATCGATCTCATATATATACACCACCACCGCCTCACTGTTTTGTTACTTGACATGAATCAATAATGGTGTTGCTTGTAATTTTGGGTTCCAATACATGCAATTGCAAGATTATGATGTCTAGACCCATATTATTCATCCAACCTTAATGTATCTTTTTTCAATTTGGGATCATTCAATACTTTTCCTCATCCACCATTAGCACCTCCACCAGTTTGTTTATGCACCACCACCATTGTCTTCTCCACCCCTATCCCCACCATGTTATCCAATATATAACGTTCTCAATTTGTTTATTCTTTCTATTTCTCTCTACTGTAATCTTCACCTCTATTTCTCAATCTACTGATTTTCCCTCTCTTTCTTTATTTATCCTTTATTTATTATAGTCTCCCCTTCCTTCTCTCTAAAACTCTCCCCTCTCCCACCCCCACCCCAGTCACGTCTTTATTTATCTCTTTCTTATATATCTCTTAGATTCTTTCTCGTCCGCCATTAACGACCTTCATGGTCGATGAAGAAAGAAGGTCCTTAGGTCATGTGAAGAATACATAAAACCTCTAATGAAATAAATTTATAATTGTACTGAAAATGATGAAGCTTATCTGGCTTTATAAATGAGAGGAAGATAACGGTTATATTTTTGTTGGATCGCCCACATGTGCTTTCAACAACACCTTTAGATTATCCTCGAATGAGGACAAATAAAAATGCATCTCACCAGATACTTTAACCTGAGATGGAGAGAAGTCGGCTTAAATTATGGGTATTTGGGTAATTTAACATGAGTTTTTGAGGAACACGTGGTCTACTTTAACCATTTGGACGGAAGGATGACGGTTCCGTCCACTTTAGGGTCATCTCATAATTAGCCAAAATGTGAGGGTTATTTCGTAGTTTTCATATATTGACAGGGTTATTTGCTCAAAATACCCTATAAAATAGGTTTTATTTTCAAAAGAGGAGTTTCATCGAACTTGGTCGAGCTACCCTCCCCTATAATTTCTGGTAAGTGAGCTTCATTAGTTTTCCATTCTCTCTGTTTCTGTCTCTGTCTCTCTCTTATAGTTCTCTTTCTTTCTCACGTTTAATGCCCTAATTTGTTTGGATGGAAGCTTTAAAATTTTTGCGTTGGATGTACTCATCGACCAAGAATTGATCGACTGCAACTCTTCTCTCCTTCATCAGTAATTTTCGTTCATCTCTCTCTTTCTCTCTCTTTCTGTCTCTCGAATCTTCCTCTGATCTTTCTCTTTCTGTCTCTCAAATCTCTCTCTTACCCTTTTGTTTTGTTTTTTTTCAGCAACTTGCGATTTTCTATGTAAAGTGGGTTTTCAGTTTGTTCATCTTCAAATTTAGGGCATAAATTGGTAAGTCTGCCCTTTTTCTCTCTGATCTATCTCTTTCCCTTTTCTTTTGTTTTGTTTTTTCAGTAACTGGTGATTTTTTGTGTGGGTGGGTTTTGCAGTTCGTTGATCTTCACATCTAGGGCATAAAATTGGTTAGTCTCTGCTATGATATGTCTTTCCTTTTGTTTCTTTTTCATTTTTTAGTAACTAGCGATTTTTTTTAGTTTTCAGTTTGTTTTTCTTCATATCTAGTGCATAAATTGGTAAGTCTATGCTCTCTCTCTCTCTGTTTCAGTTAGTTACCTTCTTCATTTTCTTTTTATTTTCCAAAATAGTTAGATTTGGGTGAGAATCTGCCCTTAACTAAATTACTCTCTTTCTCTTTCAGTGAAGTTGTGAATTAAACAACAATAACCATTGAGGCTAGTAAACAACATTTTTTGGACAAACGCTAGCTAGGTAATTTCGATTCTAGTAGACATCTTTTTTTTTTTGTAATTATCTATTATTAAATCAAGGCTAAATTTGGTGATTATTACAACTGATTTAATTTTTTTTTAATAAAACATAGAGATAAAGCCTCAATGCATCACTGAGCATTCCAACTAGGTTGGCACCCCTAGGAGCACCATTCATCGACTCATCTCCAAAATAGGTTAAGAAAGTAAATAACAAAGGCAGGGGGACATAAGAACCTAAACCCCTGAGAAAGAAAGAAGAGATACCTATAATAGGGCCTGAAAGCCAAGTCATGATAAACAAAAGAATTAACAAGAGCTGGGCAGACTGCCACTAGTGCAACTCCTCCAAATCTAACCCTATCGAAGCCAAATAGTCAGCAACCCCGTTACCCTCGCGGAAGATGTGGGAGCACCAAAAATTTAATCCACATAACGCAACAAGGCAATTCTGCCAGGCCACATGCAGCTGCCAATGAACCACATGGGGATCTCTAAGAGCCTACAACACATATGTAGAATTGCATTCTAACCATAAATTATTCCACCCACGATCAACAGCCAGACGCACAGCATGAATAGCAGCAGAGATCTCTACATAAATGGAAGTTTGAACCTCTAAAGAACCAACATAGCAACCTACCACCAAGCCCATGCTATTACGAAAAATATCACCAAAGCCTGAACATCCCAGATTTCCCCTCGAGCAACTGTCCGTATTAACCTTGATCCAACCACCCAAAGGAAGATACTATTGAACCTTAATAATCTTAGGGGCTTTTTGACGGATAGGACGGATATGAAAGAATCGAACAATCTGACTCTCTTCAGCAAAAACACAACCACTCCCAAAGATAAGAGATCCAGATTCGAAAATAAGTTGACGAACAAGACTGCAGACATTACGATCTTGAAAATGCTTGTTTTCAAACCTATACTTATTACAAGCATCCCATAAAAACCAAAATATGGAGACAACAGCTGTAAGGTAGATATCTTCCACCTGGGAAGTAAAAGAGGACGAAATAACACCCTCCAAAACAGACAAGATTGAAGAAAAATTTATGCGACGATAAAAAACCGCACTTAGCTAGCTTCAAATAGACTTGCCTTTATAATGAATATCATCTTTAATCAACGGGCTTTAAGTTTTGACTTAATTATTGACTGCTATTATTAGGGCTCCTACACTTAGATGAGGGGCTCTCCAAAATTTCTCAAAGTGGTTAGAGGGGGAGGGGTGATTTTATTAAGGGGGAGGTTCTCACACTCGACCAAAACACAATTACACCCCACTACCTCACCACAACAACCACCACCATCACCACTACGGCCACCTCAATTGTCACCGCAAACTTGCAAAGAGAGATCTTAAGAGATGCACACACATAAAGAGTGTTAGGTCCATGAGTTCACTCATGTCATATTTGTCGAATTTCGTGTCAAAGGTAAACTCAAGATGGTCAATTTAACTTGAGTTAGAGTTAGTGAGTCATTTGGTTCGTTGCGAAGCAAAGACTCCAAGAAGCTCAACTCACCACCGGAACTCATCTTAGGATGGTAAGTGACTTAGAAACTCAATATCATAGGTGGTTAGTTCATATTAGATCATATGAGAA
>MVGT01000492.1:278695-338838 GCA_002174775.1 Macleaya cordata | reverse complement strand
GTTAGTTTGTGAGATGTACATGGCCTGTTTGAAATGGAAGAATTAAAGAGACAGAACCCAAGAAGATATAATAAACATTATTGCATTCAAGCATTCAATAGAAGTTATACTGTGCACTCAAGCATTAGTTATCAAAGCTTAACTAAGGATGGATTTTTGTAAAATAGTTAAGGGGAAAGGGACAAAATCGATTAGGTAATAAGCAATTGCATTTTAGCTATAGATGAAGAAAACAAAAAGAAACAGAAAATTGCATTGTAACTACAACCTTTTGGGTTTCTTGGATTGCCACCTAGTTGGAGCATATAAGATTTGATTCATGTACGTCAACCTATCCTTGAATTGTATGGGAACTCAGCTAAACTTGTTAGCAGAATACTCACTTTAAAAGTATTCAACTAAAACAAGTAAAGTTCCCCATGAATCAGATTCAGGTGCCTAAAAAGCAAACATCACCTTAGTGCATGGGTTCCAAGCCAAAGGACTCCCCTCAAAAGAAAAAAGAAGATGAAAAACCGTCTCAAAAAGAATGAGGGGACTCACCAACTCCATGCATGTGCAGAAAGAAGCTGGGGGAAACCCAGTAAGAAGATATTGCCTGCAAAGATATAAACACACACAAAAAAATCATGCCAAAAAAATTAAGGTTTTGTTACAATCTTCAAAAAGACAATCATTTGTTCAAAGTAGAATTTTGAAAATTCTTTAAAAACTTGAAATATTGCATGTGTGTATGTGTCGGGAATAGAAAAAAAAATTTACTTGACATTTCATTCCAAAATTAATCACATATGTTCAATCAACAACTAACAGTTCTTTTTTTCTGGCCAAGACATTGCTTTCCAAATATAGCTGGAAAGATCTCAAGCAAAAGTTCAAATCCAATAAAAAGATTTTATCTTTGGCACCCTAGTTGTGTTTTAAAGGGGAAGCAACCGAGTACAGAATGATGCATAAAATGGCAAATGCTCCACCCTCTTCAAAAGATGGAACTATTTCTACCATATATGTTTGTTATCTACAAGCTACAAATTACAAGAAAAGGTCCAAATTAAATGTTCAGATCTTGATAAAAATTTAAACAAATTAATGCCCCGGTAGATAAATTTAGATGTGATATGAATAATTAATTGCGTGATGTCAAAGATTGCGACCCAAGAACTTACAGTCATTAAAAAGCTGCTGAAAAAAGAACCCTGGACAAAAAGTCCCTTCAATGGAGAAAATGGCGTGACCCCATACCTGCAGAATCAAATAGCCATGTACAATGAAGATGGGTAGAAGAAAGAAAAGGTGTAACAAACTTTACACGCATCAAGCAAGTAATACAGAAACAAAAGAGAGATGTATGCTGCATAGTACTGTAGTCGTAGTCTGGGTAGAAATTCATGCCAATTGTTCTTAAAGTTTCAAATTCTTTGTTATGGAAATTCAGTTAAACAATATACCATGGACAATGAAGTTTCTTCTTTTCACCAATTGCTACAATTTTCTCTAGCAAAGAAAAAGAACATAGATTGAATTGAGGGATTAAAATCAACCAAGCAGGTTGTTTAGAGGCATCAAAAACTCCCTTAGGTAGCCAGATCATCGGATCCATTGTTTGGTTGCTGGTTCCTGCTAATTAACACATGCATGTTTGCCATATAAACAATCACTGTTTCAAGAACATAGAAAATGGAATCAGCGAGCAATTAGTATTATATTTGCACGATGACGATTGGAACTTTTTTAGCAGGACCTAGCATTTTTTCTGTAGAAATAAGAGGATGGATAAGCAGTCCTTATGTATAGATATATCAGTATATATTTACTTAGAGCTATATACGGATATATGCATCAAATGCAATATAACAAGAATAGGTCCTCTCCATCAGGCAGATCAAAATAGTAACTTACTCCTTCAATATAGCCTTCACTCGTTCCTGAGCCTCCTCAGCAAAATCCTTAGTATCCATTGCCGCCTGAAACAAAAACATTTAAAAATAAAAAAAAAAAAATTCAAGAAGAAGATCGAAGAAACATTTCTATACAACGTCCTATATCTAACCAGACATTAAGTTTCAGATTTATTGTTTTAACAATAACCGCATCTAGCTAGCTGTGTCATCAAATAAGAACATACACGAAGGTTGATCGATCGAGACTATTCTTTAGTAATATAATGTTTATCTTTTGGGATTTGGACTGAAAACACACTAACATATATAGTCGATCTAAAACACCAAATGAACCTGCTGCATTGATGTTCCAGGAGGACCATTTTGCGCTCTAAGCATCTCCTTTAGGAAGTAAGTAATAAGGCAAAATTAATAGAAAAATAGTAGCAGGGGAAAAAATTAAAAGAACATGCAAAACATATTATCAAACTAATAAACACTTGGAAACTTCATTTCTATAATTGATATGTAGTTTTTAGCAGGGTTTATGGAAAGTGAGAGAATGAGATAGAAGATGATCGATATCTGAACTTGATAAGGTTTTTCAATAATTAATTTAAACAAATTTATGCCCCGGTAGATAAATTTAGATGTGATACGAATAATTAATAGGGTGATGTCAAAGATTGCGACCCAAGAACTTACAGTCATTAAAAAGCTGCTGAAAAAAGAACCCTGGACAAAAAGTCCCTTTAATGGAGAAAATGGCGGGACCCCATACCTGCAGAATCAAATAGCCATGTACAATGAAGATGGGTAGAAGAAAGAAAAGGTGTAGACAAACTTTACACGCATCAAACAAGTTATACAGAAACAAAAGAGAGATGTATGCAGCATACTGTAGTCGTAGTCCGGGTAGAAATTCATGCCAATTGCTCTTAAGTTTCAAAATCCTTGATATGGAAATTCAGTTAAACAATATACCATGGACAATGGAGTTTCTTTTTTTCACCAATTGCTACATTTTTCTCTAGCAAAGAAAAAGAACATAGATCAAATTGAGTGGTTAAAATCAACCAAGCAAGTTGTTTAGAGGCATCAAAAACTCCCTAAGGTAGTCAGATAGGATCCATTGTTTGGTTACTGGTTCCTGCTAATTAACACATGCATGTTTGCCATATAAATAATCACTGTTTCAAGAGCATAGAAAACGGAAACAGGGAGCAAGCAGTATTATATTTGCACGACAACTGGTACTTTTTTAGCAGGAACAAGCATTTGTTCTGTAGAAATAAGAGGATGGATAAGCAGTCCTTATGTACAGAAGCATTTACTTAGAGCCATGGAATATGCATCATCAAATGCAGTACGTATGACCTAGATAGCTAGGAACTTATTAAGGGATGCGCTACTGCCTAGCCTAGCAGGAAATAGGAATTAATACGAAAGACTGCTATATATATAACAAGAATAGGTCCTCTCTATCAGGCAGATCAAAATAGTAACTTACTCCTTCAATATAGACCTCACTCGTTCCTGGCCCTCCTCAGCAAAATCCTTAGTATCCATTGCCTGAAACAATAGCATTTAAAAATTTAAAAAAATAAGAAGATCGAATAAGAAACATTTCTATACAACATGCTTATCTAACCAGACAATAAGTTTCAGATTTATTGTTTTAACCGCATCTACTAGCTGTGTGACCAAAATCAAATAAGAACACAGAGGTTGATCGAGACTATTCTTTGGTAATGTAGTGTTTATCTTTTAGGATTTGGACTGAAAACACACTAACATATTATTAGTCGATCTAAAACACCAAATGAACCTGCTGCATTAATTGATGTTCCAGGAGGACCATTTTGCGCTCTAATTAAGCATCTCCTTAATTTAGGAAGTAAGTAAGGCAAAATTAATAGAAAAATAGTAGTAGGGGAAAAAATTAAAAGAACATTCAAAACGTATTATCGATCAAACTAATAAACACTTGGAAACTTCATTTCTATAATTGATATGTAGTTTTTAGGGTTTATATATGGAAAGTGAGAGAATGAGATAGAAGATGATACCTGAAAGTGAAAAGGTTTTTCAATAAGGACGCTATCAGCAGACATCAGAGCTGGAAAGAGTTGATGGCGGGATGAGAAGCCGAGAGCATTCCAATAGATTATGGATGCTCTGTAAGCTCTGGTTGGTTTGAGATGTATAGAGGGTTTCAGACCAACTAGGGTTTCAAATGAAGAAGATGATGCTAATCTGCAACAATGGTGACGATGATACATCATCATTTTCACCCGCCTCATCGTGAGATTGTTAGTCTGGTTAGTTCAAGAGAGAGAAGCGCTAGGGTTTATTTCTGGAGAGAAGAGCTAGGGTTTATTTCTTTTGCTTGCCGTAAACAAAGTGTTTTCACGCCAACAGAAGAGAGGCTCTCTCTCCAGTCTCCACTACAAGCAGGCTAGTACGTAAGTTGCAGGCTTGCAACAGCTTTTTTTATTATTACGTTAATCCGTTAACTCAATCGTAGACGTCCATAATTCGATTTAGTGTCCACCGTTCGATTTAGTGCCCCACCCAAAACCAAAATATCTAGAAAGAAACCTCTACACCGTCGTGCCACCAAGTGATAAGGCCCCAACCAAAAGATTTTACGGGTAATCAGGGTTTCGAAAAAAAAAAACAATACTCATGGTTGCCCCAAAACTTTCAAGGGATGTTTCAATTGGAAAATGATTTTTGGACGGACTAAAAATTAGAAATGGTGCCAGAATGATGTGGCAAGTGGAACCACCATCATTTTCCTTCTAAAAGTGGTTTGAGGGCTTTTCCAATTGATGTGGCATATGGGACCGATCAACCAACTATGCTTCTGACACCAATTCTTGTATTTGGTCAGTCCAAAAAGCATAACTCGTTTCAATTCTAGTCAAAATAAGTAGACTTCAAAAATCTATCTTTCCTCTCTCTTACCGTATTGTTAGAACCCTAATATTTGAAACCTTTTGTGACTAATAGAGATGGGAAGTGTGTTTCTTTTAGTAGTTTACCAATAATAAGAGCAGTGGTGAGATCGAAATGACCGGAAAAAACTCACTCCACTTTCTAACAAGGCATAAAATTAAAGGTTTCAATTTCCTTCATTAATCTTACATATTTTTTTGTATTTTTTCACTCTTAAAATGCTTGTAGGAGGTCAATTTCCTTCGTTAATCTTGCATACTTTTTATATTGTTTTCACTCTTAAAATGCTTATAGTAGGTTTGTGGATATTTTCGTACAATTTTTGTTAATTTTGACCAGTGAAACCTAGGATTCGAATCACTCGATTTTTTAACAAATGCTCGGACATGTAGTGCTAAACACTAATAGGGAGCTTCAAGTCCGAGCATTAAAAGTTAAGATCGGCTCCGCATGTCCAAACACGTGTTTAAGGGAAATGTTGCACAATGTTTAAGTTTCTGACTTGTGAGTCCAAATCGAGTCATCTTGTTCGAAGTGCCCTAGTTCAACATCTCGATTTTTTGAATTTAATTAGTGACACATCAGCAAATGAGTTTAGTAGGTGAGAAATCCTAGGTCAGTGTAGAAGCGCTCTCTCAAAATAGAATCTTCCTCCATGAAAACATCTAAAAATGGTGGTGAAGTGGTGGTGGTGATGATTGGATATAGCTTGTTGGAATTCCGCGGTGAAAAATGAGAGAAATTCTCACTAACCTAGTTTTTTATTAAGAAAAAAGGAGGGTTTATCGGAAGGAATACCCCTTAAGCTGTGTTTGATAGCATTTGACTTCTATGAAATAGGGTTAGTTTCGTACAAACAATACAAATTCAACTGTTTGTATGCATTTTCAATTTCACGGAAATGGAGGCCCACTCCCTTAAAGCGGGGTTAATATATAGTTAATTTCCAATGTAATTTTCATTGAATATGCTTTTTAGCCCCTCTCCCAAAGCATATAATTTTTCAGAACTAATGGAAACAAAACTTATTTCCGCATAACCCACTTATTTGCTATCAACGACAACCTAATAGAATTTTGCATAACCTTTGATTGTGTTAATATCACCGCTCTTTTTTTTGGTCGATCTTTTCTTCTTTTTCTTTTTGATCGATATTAACATCACCCCTCTTAATTAATAGCATGTTACTCTTCAGTCTATTCTATTCTCTTGAGTCTTGGTGCTTTCCTATGAAGCACGAACTCTAAAAGAGAGCCGTGTGCGTATCGTATCCTTGTGTCATGTTCTGTTTTTAGTTGAAAAAATAAGAAAATAAAACTCGTGTTTATGTTTATGTCCCCTCGCCGTGTCCGTACTTCATAGGTGCTCTCAAATGACTTTCCCTCTTTCTTCTTCTTCCATATTAAACACAACTTTGGCGGTGATCTTTAAATAAAACACAAATGTTTTGCTATTCTAACCGTAATACCAATTCGAAGGCCTGCAAATTTCAAAACCAATTTAAAAACCGGAAGGTGCTATTTCAACACCAACATCTGGTGTTACACCGCCGCCGATGTGAGATTTTATCCCGAGGCACACAGCAGTATGCCTGGTTACTGGTGTTTTCCCCACTTCCATATACGCCTAAATGCCAAATGACAACAATCTATCTAACTCTTCATTGTTTTCCATGATCAGGTACGTGGGCTGAAATGGTCTCACGATGACAAGGAACTCGCGTCCGGAGGAAATGATAATCAGGTCTGCAATAAATCCATCATTGGTTTCTTTTAATTTCAATCTACTTCAGCAAACGCACTAATCAGTGACTAGGTTACATTGGTTGTTGTTATCAGCTCTTGGTATGGAACCAGCATTCTCAGCAGCCAATCTTAAAACTGACAGAGCACACAGCTGCTGTTAAGGACATTGCATGGTCACCCCACCAGAATGGCCTTCTTGCTTCTGGAGGTGGAACTACCGATCGGTGTATTCGCTTCTGGAACACTACAAATGGCAAGCAATTGAACAGCGTAGACACTGGGAGCCAGGTTTATCTCCATACTCTTGCATCCAAAAATCAAGAGATTCTACTCTATAATGACCTTATTTAGTTTCAAAATTTTCAAATACTTGACTTGCAGGTCTGCAATCTAGCATGGAGTAAAAATGTGAATGAGCTAGTTAGCACTCACGGGTATTCACAGAATCAAATTATGGTTTGGAAGTATCCATCAATGGGGAAGGTATTAAAATTCTCACTATTTTTAGTTACAATTACGTCCCCTCACCATTGCTCATCTATCAATCCTGTTTCAGATAAATGTTAATGCTGTAAATCCCAACAAATTTACTTGAACAAACTGAAATCCAATTTTCCTCACTGAACTGAGCTTCGATCTAACAGGTTGCGACTTTAACTGGCCATAGCTTGCGAGTGCTTTATCTTGCCATGTCACCTGATGGGCAGGTACTGTGCTAATGCATATAATTGTATGTCCTATGCATACATTTACACTACCATCAAATTGACGGTTAATTTTTCCCTGAATATTTGCTGCAGACAATCGTGACGGGAGCAGGGGATGAGACCTTGCGATTTTGGAATGTCTTCCCTTCTATGAGAACTCAAGTAAGTATAGTTGATAATGCTACAACTATACATTCCTCCACACAAACTATACTCACAAACATTTATCATGAAATTTTGTTGTTTTTAAGAAATTTGTTTGTTATTCCAGGCACATGTTCGAGATACTGAAGTTTGGTCCTTCGGACGAACTCATAATCGATGAAGTCCTTCGCACAAACAAATACACAAAGAATGATCGCTTTAAGTTATTCTGTAAATGAGGATATTGAGTTAGAGGAATAGAGCCCCAGAGAGCAGTAAGGGGTCCTTATTTGGAATTTTTTACTAGAAGAGAGGTCAATAACTAACATCTTCGTAGATATCATAATTATTCTGTGAGGATCAATTATTGAACATTTTTTTTTCACAAATTATGTTGAGGTCAATAGCAGCCGATGATTCAGAACTGTAAAGAGTTTTATATCTGTTTTATTTCTGTATATGGGGAGAGGTTTTTGTAATTGATTGTCTTATTGATGTCATAAGATACATAGCCTAGGAGGTACAATTGTTAAATAAGTTTATGTAAGCAATTTTTAGACAATTGAAAACAAAAGGATTTCCTCTCTGTTTTTTTTCTTTTTTTTTCTCATGACTTCTTAGAGCAAATGATTCAGATTTTCTATCAAATAAGCCTTCTAACCTGCAAATTTATGGTGGCATCCGAAGCTCGGGATAGTAAAACATAACCATTTGCTTAAACTGATATGTTGGAGTTCATGTGAATCTGCAATTAGGGGGTAATCCAAGTGATTAAGGTGCGTAATTGTGGCCAAAGTATCATCGCTTTAATTCATACATATATCTAACATAGGATCTCAAGTGAAATTATAAGTGGAAGATTGATAGCATAAAAAGGCCTCATGTCTCAACACAAAACATACATTAGAAGGTTTAATAGAATGCTAGGCTGTCAATCTAAACCTGTTTTCATTGGAACAAAATGTCTGACAATTCAATATGTTTGAGTATCAGTTTCTCTAGCTATCGGGCATGCGCATCTTTTTCCGGTCGGGAGGCTCCTCAGTTATATAACCTAACCCTTGGATCAGAACATAGTTGCTTCAACTTTTTCTTTCATGCACCTCCCAATCCTTGACAAATTAGATAAATTTCCCTTGATGAAGACCTTGTTGCTTTGGGCCTTAACCATGATGCCTTCCTGAAACGAGGTTTGCAAAACTCGCCAAGTTCTGCAAGCATACAACCAATGAAAGATAAGAAAGCGAAGAAAGAACCCAAGCATTTAAATTTTTTTGTGGAATGGCTGTCACAACCTTTCACATCTTCACTCTCGAGAAGCTTAATGACAAGGTTGCCCCCAGGTCGCAGAACACCATTCTCATCAGCATCACTACTCAAATTATATGATGCCTCTCCATGATTTTTTTCATCTGGAACCATGAGACCACCACCTACAGCCAACTCAAGTGCTCGCGACCCTAATTCAACAGATACAGCGGCATCTTTAGTTGTGATTCCTGAAACTGAAGGACACATATCCGAAAGTATCACTGAGAACCCTTTTCCCTGCAAAATCAGAAAGACAAAAACAGATTTTTTTCTTTATTTGAACCCAAAAGAAAAAGGAGCTAAAATTTGAGTCTACTTCACACACAAAAATTGGCAGAGCCAAAAACAAGTTTGCCTAGAGAGAAATTGAAGCTTATGAAGGTAGCAATAGGAAAATCACAAACTTGAAGCTCCAGGGCAGCATTTCAATCCCAAGCTTACAGTGGAGGGTTTCGAATGTAAGTAATAAAATGTCAATCTTTAGCAATTTCCAGCCAGAATTGAATTGGAATGAAATTTCGAGTAGAGTTTCATAAACCCAAAACCACCCTGTTCTGCCATTGCATTCTAATTTCAAACAAATCTTAACTAACCATGAAGTATAAACCATCAAGTCAGAACCATGATGTTAAGTAATAAACTATCTCATTATAAATCAGGTACTGCAATCCGACGCCATCAGAACTCAATATCAAACCATTAAAATCTTATACCTATTCAAATTCAATGAATTCAAGTGGTTCAAACAAGTTTCTAATATCAGACCTCAGGGGAGAGTGCCCTGACTTTGTTTCTTTCAATATTCATAACATCAGCACAAATTGTTTGCACTCTTTCATCACAATGGACTGAAGGAACCTTAACCTTCTGCTCTGCAAAACCCCACACACATATACAGAAGTATGTAAAGTCATTTCTCCAAAAATATCAGAAATCACAAAATAACAAACTAAACCCAGAGAAAGCATCTCTTATTCTTCTTATTGTATTGAATTTGATGCTCTAGAGAGAGAGAGAGAGAGAGAGAGAGTTCATACCTTCATATCAACACCCACAACCACCCCACCACTTTTGAGAGGACCCAAGCTCTGACAAGCTACCTGGGTTCAAGAAAAATCAAATTAGGAAACAGAACAGAATAAAATAAATAAATGGGTACATATAATCTCCGAAAAAAAAAAGAAGAAGAAGTGGAGGGTACCTGAAGCCAAGCACCAGGAGCACAGCCAAGGTCGAGAACAGAAGCTCCTGGTTTTATCAATTTGTACTGCTGCTGCATCTGCAGTAGCTGCATTCAACAACAAAACAAAAAAAAAAAATCAAAGAATGTTAAAGGAGTAAATAAGATTTTTTCAAAACAAATAAAAATGAAGCAAAAGAAAAAACCTTGAAGGCCGATCGTGCCAGGTAGCCTAAGCGCTGAGCTTCTCTGTAGAAGAAATCTGGTGAACCTGCGCCGCTCATCTTCCTTGCGTAGCGCGTTTGAGCGTTCCGGCTCTCGAGACTCGTTTCTCTCCCTTAAAAACTTATTACAATTTGACCGGGCAAAAGGTTAGGGTGGTGCAGCACTGCAGCCTCGCAGGCTGAAGGTTGGCATTGGAGGTAATTTTAATAAGTTTTAAGGCCCGAACCCGAAGAGCTTAAAGAAATTCGGTTGATCGGGTCGATCTCGGGATTCGGATTTTGGGCCGAAGGTAATGATGTTTGAACTTTCAAGCCCTCTACTAGTCCTGTAACAAATGTGACGATGGTGAATGCTGTCCAATTTATTTTTTTTGTTTTTTGACCAATAACTTTGTCCTAAGATCAAGGATGGAAGATTTTCAAGAAGAAATAGTTACATTATTATTGCAACTTTTGCTAGTAGTAGAAGCTAGTTTGGAGATTTTTGCAAGAGGTAAGAAAGTTTACTACTAATAAAGAAGCTTAAGAGGGCGTTTTGCAAGCAGAAACACTTCTGCTTTTCAGAAATCAAAAGTTACGAGAAAAAGTATGGTGAACTACTATTGTTAGTATAGAAGTGTAACATGATCATTAGCAAAAATGAAAAAAATTAAAATAATAATAATAATAATAATAATAATAATAATAATAATAATAATTCAATTTTTTTTTTTTAGAGGATCTGCAATGCATTAGATATTAGAGGAAGAGTCAGTGTTGTCCGTGAAAACAACAACTGAGATACAATAAGACGATTTGCAAGAAATAATTAACTGATAAAAGAGTATTAGAAGTAGAAAGCATCATCCAAGGAATAGGCATGGAATCCTTAATATATGAGACGATCATCTTTGAATCTCCTTCAACTTTAACAGGGGTATTAGGAAAATTATTGGCAAATTCCAACCCTTTCAAAAAACCTCTTGCTTCAGCCTCTAAAGCCGCATCTTTCTCAAACCAATTGCCCGCATAAATTGTTCTACACCGAAGAACAATACCGTATTCACTTCGAGCAACCAAACCTGCTGCAATAGAATCCACTTCCACATTTATTTTAATAGAATCAGCAGGTGGTGGCACCCATCTTTCAACAATATGAGGAATTTCAGCCGTAGTGTGCTCCGCAGGATATGAGGTAAGTTGAATGAATGAATGGAAGTTGTGCTCATGATAGATTTGTGTAGCAGTGGCAATAACACTTCGAGCCTCTATCTGAACGCCCTCGAAAATCAAGCGATTTCGAGCCTTCCAAATACACCAAATGATCGCACAACCCATTTTTGCCACCTCTCTCGAGTCAGTACTGGAGAGCCAATTGCTAAAAAAGGGATTCCACAGAGATTGTAGAATCATGGACATCAATATGAAGACCAATAGCAGACCCAAACCAAATGCAGCGAGACACTTCACACGTAAAGAACAGATGATCAACCGTTTCAGGAACCAAATGGGAGAAAGGGCAGCAAGGATCTATACTGAAAACAAAATGCGCCAAATTCGAGCGAAGTGCAATGGAATTCGTTGAAGCACGCCACAAAAATAGCTGAACCCTTGGTGATATGCCAGGGAACCCACGGATGCCTCCAAATTTTAATATAATGTCCGGATCCAACAAACCAACACACAACATCTCCAAATTTTATACTACCATTTTATGTTGTATGTTATATATCATCCATCATCGTCAGAGTCCCACTCATTCTCTCCAAACTCAGCATGAGAGTATAGAATTTTCGAAATACCATACCGGGCATCTAAACTCAGCATGAGAGTATAGAATTTTCCGAATACCATATCGGATTTTACCCCGAGAACTATTTCGTACACACTTTTGGAGAGTGTACATTCCATCCTTCAACCAACCATTAAAAATTTAAAAAATCAACCCATAATTTTATGCAAAATACAACGTTTAATAATTAGATGAAGGATAGAATGTAATAATGTACACACAAAAGTGTACATAAAATAGCACTCTTTTACCTCGGGCTCACGCTCGAGTAAGCTGGGTTGTGGTTCAATCCATGCTTGACTTTATTTATTGCTGGACTCGGACAGCTGGTCATATAATTGAAGAGCTTTAATTGTTGAAAAATCAAATTGGTCTACGATAACTACTTTGTATGTTTTGTAAGAGTTTGTTAAAGTTGTTCAATTTCACTTAACAAGAGAAAAATAGAGGCAACGATTTTCAGTGGTCGCTGCGTAACATGTTTTAATTGATGCAATTAACAAAAGAATGGTTATAAAAAATAACCATTCTTCATAGCCTTCAAAATTCAAATCATCTTCATGTGGTCTCACTTGTATGTGTAATGGGAGTGTATAATAAATATAACTGTGTACCTTTCAGTTGACGCATTAAACAAGAAATAGGAGATCATGAAAGAGTTGATTTGGATGTACAAGATGAGATGATCGTATTCACAAAAAAACAAAAAAAAAAAAACAGTTTAGATCATCTCCAAGCGGTCACACAAGTTAGTGTAATCAGAGTTTTTTTTTTTTTCCTTTCCTAATAGCGGAGGCCAGGCTGTCCAGCAAAATTTTACTGTTGGACACTGTAGCTCAGCCTCCGTTTACCAAGTAGTAATAGTATAGATATATATAATATATACTGTGTCAGCGGCCATGCCAGTCCAACACCCTAAACACCTAATTGAGACGGTTAAATATTTGAAGAGAAGCCGCACTCCCCCTTCACTTGCCTACTCATAACTTGAGATGAAGATAGTCTTCTGATGGCTCTCTGAGCAACTATGGAAGATTGAGGAACTTCTTCACCCGAGGACGTCTAACAGCTGTAGAATGAAATACACATCAAAATATAATTCAAAAACATAAAAGAATACAAATCAGTATGAACGCTGAAAGTGAAACTTTTCTTGTTTCTTCGATGTGTCAGATGGGCACAAAAAAACAAATTTTGGTACCGCATAACAATAATTGGTTTCATTACTGGTAAACTTAGTTGAAGGTGGTTTGATGCAGCAGCGAGCACTCAGGAGAGTTGATCTTTTCTTTGTCATAGAAAGCATTCTTCAAAGAAAAGGTTCACTCTCATAGATGAGAACCAATCTTCATCTTGAGCATTGGCACTCATCATAGAGGTCTCTCACCTACAATTATTATTTTTTGTCTTTCGAAGCCACAAAAGCAGAAGTTGGGGTATTAGACACAAGATTAAAANAGAGAGAGAGAGAGAGAGAGAGAGAGAGAGAGTTACAAATCAGGCTCCTCACCAGTTGTTATCATCCCACACCCCTCATAAGTAAATGACGAAAAGTAGCATAATACTCATGTAAATAGTTAACACTAAAAAAATAGAAAGTTTTGACATTTAAATCCCAAAAATAATCTGTCCGTAGAAACCCAAACATATATATTTTTCACATACATGAGCATGTGAAAAAAAAAAAGGAAGATATGGACACACTTTCCTGTCTTCATCAAAGATATGGACATCTCTGCATTGAACTCTTTTTCACAAAGGACCTTTTAGATTTATGTACTAAATATCTATTCCTCTAACATGACCAAAGAACCAAAATTTCCTCCAATCTTTAGAACCAGTAACAAATTCGTTCAGATCCAGGTGACGACTCATTGCGTGTTAGATCAATATCTGGAATTTAGAGCAGTTAGTATTTCAAAAAAAATAAAAATCTCTTTACTTGCCTGCCTTTACAATTTGACAGGGATTTAACCATTAGTAAGGAGGTTCTTCCAGCTAAAACCTACAACGACACATTGGTTTGCAACATTGCAGTCCGTAAAACTAAAATATTAATGTTCCTGTCTCCAAACCAAACTTCCTTATGCAGATATCTACCATAGTTCCAAGCGCCAGGTGGATAAAAACTTTTAGTGAAGTTGCTTATTGAAGATTATAAGCATCTTCCATAATCCTGATCATGCACAATTCCCCTCATTCATAGTGTGTGAATCATTAAACATTCACAGTTCAAATTATTACAATCTGACTGCATAGTGCCTTGACGTAGGCCCGTAACATTAGTCCAGTACACCATTTACAACTTCGATATGAAATAATCAGCGCAATCAATTTAACAGAAACTACCATTTTTGTGTCGGTAACCAAAAAAATACCCTACTACAAACACACCATAAAAAAATCCAAGCAACGAGCAAGAGATGATAACTTCTGGATTCTGACAATGTTTTGAGCAAAAACTATTGAGACAAGATGGGGCAAATTCTTCCAAGTACATGGTGAATGAAAAAATATAACCACATACTAAGCAGAACCACTAATTTTGAAAACCTTAAATCATTCATTTCAATTAATCTTCATCAAAAAAAAAAAAATTAATCCACAAGAAAATCAGAGCATAAGAAGAACAAAATACAGCTTAAACAAGTAAATGGTGAAAGGTACTCACCAATTGAAGCCAAAAGAAGGAGGAAAACCACCAACAAGATGTTGAAAGACTGCAACAGGGTAGAAAGAATCAGCAGCTGCAATGGCCACTTCACTTACAACAGGGGATAGATAACCTGCCGTTTCAAAACTCTTTTGCGATAGAACTTCGGCAACATCACCCATGTACTGTAACTTGTCAGAGCCTCCTCCAATTGCACAAGAAGAAAAACTACGGAATGAGGAACCAAGCCCAGGAAGGCACGAGAAGAATGAAGAACGCCCCCCTCGAAAGAGAGCACCAGACCCAGAAAATACACTCCTCAGATTGCTGTTAGGTGGCAGGAAATTATTACTTGTGGGCCGAGATGAATCTGCAGGAGGGTTCTGGCATTTACGGTCATATCATTCTAAAACTTCTAGCTCCATAAAAGTGGACTCGAAATTAATCGGTGATTACGTGGTCCACTTAACACAACCTTGTTGGGCCCACGTGGAGATGATTGACGGGCTGGAAGGTGGTGTTGATGGGGGTGGCGGTGGTGGATGTGGTGCTACTGGGGTGGGGATGGCGATTGTGGTAGGGGTGGGGTGCAAAAAAATGAAAATCCCTCCCCCTGGAAAATGAACCTCCCCCTTAACCAAATTGGATATTTTGGGGTTGCCCTTAACTGAGCATCCCTCCATCCTATTTGGCTTCCCTAATATCAGACCCCTAAAAAAACTTGCAGGCCACTAAATAAGATTCAGGCCATATCATAATAAAAGGTGACGAAGGTCAAGGATCACTGCTTAGTGCAAGAGTTCCAAGCCAAGTGACTACCCTCCTCAAAAGCAAAAGAAAACGAAAAACCATCCCAAAAGAAGTGAAGGGACTCACCTAGTTCAAACATGAGGGAAAAGATGTTGGAGGTCAACCAGTAACAAAGTACTGCCTGCAAAGATACAAACCCAAACAAGAAAACCATAATCCAAATGATTCAGTGTTTGCTACATTACATCAAAAGAACAAAAGATTTTATTTTATTTTATTTTATTTTTTAGGAAACAAAAAAAAAAAATACATGACATATTTCATTCCAAAATTAAATCTCGTATGTTCAATCAACAACTAACATTTCTTCTTTCTAGCCAAGAAATAAAGAACAAAAGAACCTCTAGGGAATGAGAGTTAACCTTATATTTTTCTGATTTAATATTTACAATCTACCAGTGGTAAAGATAGGTCTAGGGACAAATTAGCGAAGCCCAAGGTTTTCGATAAAATTCGAAAAGCCACCACTATTCCCCATCATTCCAATTAAGGTTCAACAATTGATAATTTAAATCAAACAAGTGAATATAAGGGTCTCATAAAAAAGATACTACTTTTGCAAGATCAACAATGATGAAAGAAAAGCATACCTTCGGGAGAATCATCATAAACGGAAGTGTAAGAACGGCAATACCCCTAGAAATGTTTTTCATGGTTCCAGCAGCAGGCTCCCCTTGCATAATGCACTAAGAAAAGGACAGAGACCAGTTAATTAGTATCAAAATCTTAATAGCATTTGAGAAACGACTACCTTTGATATGGTTACAGTCATTCCAAGTCGAGATATTATTACAGTATCTAGTAGGAATGTAAGATAGCAAACTAATTTAATAGCTTTGCCTTTCTTCCCATTGTCTTGTTTCATCAACTTATCAGGATGTCTAACAAGATTGAGATTTTAAACCTTGGCTACTTGTAATTTCAAAAAACAAATGTTAAAAGACCTTGCTTTCCAAAAATAGCTGGAAAGATCTGCAGCCAGAATTAAAACCCAAAGAAAAGCATTTAGCTTTGCAACCCAATTAGTGCCTTTAAAGGGAAAACAGACAAGTACAGAAATTAGGCACAAAATGGCAAATGTCTGTTGCGGAAAATTCAAACTCAAAGTCACTTGAATAAAGTTTGAAAAGGGGATTAGTCACAAGTAACTTCCATCGTAGGGAAGCTTCCACTCTGAGATCTCAATCCAACTACGACTATCCTAAAAAAATTTAACTAACATGGTTTGCACCTTTCCCGCCTCATAATATGATATGGAGTAGCTAGGTTCTCGGAAGCTCACACCACCTATCTTGATTAGGTAAAGAAGATCCAGTAGTAAAATTTATACTTAATATTAGAAATAATAAAAAAATAATCCTATGGTGTAGAATCAGAAAGAAAAAGAAAAAGGTTGACGTTAAAATGCATAACAGATTAAACATAAATGCTTGGCATGATATGTGGAGTACAAATCTGTCCAAAATAATGCACGAATCATTGAGGCCATTAGACCTTCGCCTAAAGAAAAGTAAACACTTCATAAGAAAAACTTCCATTCTCCTCGAGAAAAAAAAAAACTTCAGTAAAGTTTAGGATGTAAAACCCATAAAAAGACTAAACAAATGGTAGATCCGTTCAATCCCATATGCAAGACTCCAAAAAATATCCATTACATCTCCAAGGACAAGCTCAAAGGTCAAACCGAAGTTGAACTAATTGGTGAGAGGAAAAGGAAGGCCTACCTCCACATTAATTAAGAAGGTCAATGCTGTCACGACTGGAAAGATGTATAAAGCATCTGGAGTAGTGAGGTCAGTAAACCAAAATGCTCCACCCTCTTTAAGAGATGGAACTTTCTCTACCATGTTCATAATCTACAAGATAAAAATAACAAGAAAAGGTCCAAACATTTAGATTGATGAAAATTTAAACGCTATTGTGGATACATTTAGAAGTGATATGAATAATTAATTACGTGTGGAAAAGAGACTGTGATCCAAAGAACTTACAGCGACGATAAAGCTAATGACAATAGGACCCTGGATAAGAAGTCCCTTAAATGGAGTAAATGGAGTAATCCCGCATCTGCAGAATCAAATAGCCATGAACAATGAAGATGGCTAGGGTAAACAAACTGGAAACAAACATTAAATAAGTAAATTATACAAAACACAATGGCTATGTTTGTCAACCAAGATATTCGTTTCTTGGAGATGGAAATCTCACTTTTGAGTTTTTGTGGTAGCTTATCCCAAAAGCGGAAATGCACTTCCACAATGAGGTCACCAGGCCCACAAAAGTGGATTAGAAAACCTATCCTTGCAAAAAAAATTTGTCAAGCATCGTTGCATCCATTCCCCCCACTCCTCTTTCTGTATTTAGCTCTGAGACTTTGTCTTCAACCTCTCGATCTTTTTTAAAAACTGAGCCCCTTTTTCTACCAAACCTGTATTAGCTAGCCCTCCCTTCCCCGCCAGCGACTGTTGTATTCAACCTCTCGATCTATTTCAAAACTTACCCCCCTTTCTACAAACCTGTATATAGCTAGCCCTCCCACTTCCTCCCATGACTGTTGTCGACGTGTCGTCAACCTCTAAATTTTTTTAAACCCCACCCCAATTTCTCTCACATATATTGTATTGAGTAATTAAAATCAACCAAGCAAGTCGTTTAGAAGCTTAGAGAATGCTCTAAGGTAGCCAGGTACGATACATTGTTTGGTTTGTCCTGAACTCCTGATAATACGTGCTTGTATATATGTGAGGAACGATATTGCACCATGACTTCCAGGATGGTGAGGAGAGCATTCTAAATGAACATCAGCACGTGGATCATCTTCATGTGGGCCCCACAGGCATCGGTAACCTAGGGGTCATGGGACCTAGGGCTATAGGACCTTTCATATATATATATATATATATATATATACAGAGAGAGAGAGAGAGAGATGTGGTGGCACAACATAAAAACAATTCAAGGGCTGATTTTCGGTGAGTATGATACATCCACCAAAAATCATATCATTCTAAAACTTCTAGCTCCATAAAAGTGGACTGGAAATTAATCGGTGATTACGTGGTCCACTTAACACAACCTTGTTGGGCCCACGTGGAGATGATTGACGGGCTGATTTTCAATGAGGATAATCTACTCACCATGTAGATCATCTTCACAATAAACTATGTCATTCTAATACTTCTAACCCTCTACAACTTCTAACACCTCAAAACTATGGTAAAAAATGTCACCTTGTAGATGAGGGGCTAGAAGTTTAATAATGGGATGATATTTGGTGAGGATGATATACATGGTGAGACCATCCTCACAAAAAATCAGCCCTCGGATTGTCTCTTGTGGGCCCCACAAATCTGTGTAAGAGCTGTGTAAAAAGAATATATAGTCAGTGGTTAATCGCTGTCATATACAAAATCACTTTCAAGAACATAAAAGGGAATCAGTGAGCATGAATTATATTTGCACCCGGACGGGACTTTTTGAAGCTGGAACAAGCATTTGTTCTGTAGAAATAGGAGGATATGGATAAGCAATCCTCATGAACACTTATATCAGCATTTACTTAGAGCTATGGATTTATGCATCAAACTCAGTATGACCTAGGAATTATTGAGGGGTGCCAAACAGGAAATAAGAATACAAAAGACTGCTATATAACTAGAATAGGTTCTCTCCATCAAGCAGAGATCAAATAGTAACTTACTCCTTTAATAGAGCCTTCATTCGTTTCTGACCCTCAGCAAAAGCCTTAGGATCCTTGTCCTGAAAAAACAGAATTTAACATTGTTGTTTAAAGAATAGACAGCAACCGACATTTACCAAAGGAATCCAAGGTGGCCACAGGGTGAACCATAAAAACAATCTACCAACAGCATCCAGGTACACATTAAAAAGCCACAAGGGGTTTGGGCCCGCCATTCAACGGTCCACTAAATAAGAGAAAGGGGTTATCGAGGTCGAGAGCAGACTTAGACAGTCCACACACCCCTCACGTTGTTGCAATTTTTCCCCCGAGTTTTCAGCCTCTCCGCCGAAAACAAGACAAGACTTAATCAGTAATCTAAGTCAACTCAAGACAAGTCTAATCCAACGTGACTTGTGATTCACAGCTAGATCAGGAACTCCCTACCAAGACCTAGATGACTCGGTCAGGTTATTCAATCTTGTGTGGGTCGTAAGATAATATTCCCAGACCACCAGAGATGAGTCACTCGGGGTGTCCATTGTTGCTCCCATTAGGGATAATATTATGGACTCTCCCACAGATGTAGGTGCCTTACTGCAATTGCCAAGCCAAGCAGAGCAGGTTGGCAGAGCGTGTATGAAATGAGAGCATAGGCCAACAATATTATTATTATTATTATTATTATTATTATTTTTATTATTATTATTATTTGTCCTTCAGATATAAATAGACTGTTCTTTTGGCACTTGATCCATGTATGGCATTTTAATATTTTATCAAGGAATTAACGCATGGCATTCTATGTTCATTTCTGAGGAGGGATGGCTGAGTAAGTTAGAGCTCTTCCCAGGACGAACCTTTTCTGTATAGGAACTAACTGAGTTTTTCACTTTCCTGTTACTTCTCATTCAATATTTGTTTTTCGAAGGAAGGTACTTCTGATATTTTAAGAATGATACAGCATAGGGTTTGTCAGTATCAAAGACTGGTGGTGCTGTCTTCGGAGGGGTAGCATCCTTTTATTTCTGAAGCTCGCAGCATTCAATGCCATGGGTAAATGGAAGCATTAAAACCTTGAGGCAAGAAAACCTTAAGTTCCATCTCACACGTCTGCATTAGTTTTATCTACAAAACATTTAGTTAATCTAAATGAATCTTGAGGTGTTCGGTACCTATATTGTTTTCTGCGCGAGGCGAGGCGAGGGCATGGTCGCCTCGCCTAGGCAGCACCCAGGAACAGTGCCCCCAAACCAAATCCCTATTTTTTCCTGCCCACTGTACAATAATATATAATCACTATTTTAGCCTATTATCACATTTATGAATCTATTTTTTAGTGCTTTATGACATATAATCACTAAAAAATTCAGCCAGCCAGTGAGTTGCTACTCCGGCGATCTGTAAATCCAGCAAGCCTGCTGAGACGAGAAGAAGAGGGATGAAGCAGCAGGCCAGCAGCAGTAGGAACTAGGAAGGAGAAGGAAAGACGGGAAGAACGACAGCAAACCCTAGCTCCCCCTCCCCTTTTATCCCTCTTGAATCAGATTTCTAATTTCCTCCAAAATATCGATCCCAATGGACCCAAACCCTTTACATAAAATTTAAAATCTATTTTTAAACCCCCTAAAAATTGTTTAAACAAAAAAAAAAACCAACAAAACATGTATTTTACAAAAAACACCCAAGGATTTGGGGCACCACGCCTATTTTCTGGGGCGACCGCCCCTTTAGCCTCCTAGGCATGGTTTTAAAATTCGTTATGAGGCGGATGCCTCAAGTACGCCTCAAGGCGAGGCAATACCTTTACGCACAAAGGCGTATGCCTTTTGAAGATGCTTTTTTTTAATATATATTCATTTTTATTCAACTTTTTGTTTATTTTATATTATATAAGTTAGATTTGGGACATATTCTTGTGCTTCCCAATGCCACTTTTATATTATAGAAGTTATATAGTTATATACTAATACAAATATACAATAATACTTATATATCCATGAATTTATGTAATTTTTCTACTCTTTGAGGCTACGCCTTTGTACCGCCTTGGGTCTACGCTTCGCCTATTCAAAGCAAAGCGCCTCGAGGCTTAAAATCGCCTTTTAAAACCACGGTCCTAGGTGAACTTAGGCAATCACCTAGGCGCACCTAGGCTAAAAAAAGCGTGCACAAGGGTAATTCGGGGATGGGCGATGCGACACTCTCTTATTCGCCTCGCCTAGGCGTCGCCTTTAACAACATAGTTCGGCACACAACAATAAAGATATAATTCTGCTTTGTTTATAATGGTTGAATTAGAAAAGAAGAAAACCATTTACTGATCTATGCTACTACTTCATGTTAACAGAAACAACAATTAGATTGTCTATTACAAAAGGCAGAGATGGTTACTGAGGCGTTTTGTCTTCCATACCTTCGAGGCTAGCATCAAGGCAACACTGAGGCACAAGCCTCACTTAACCACCAAAAATGCAATATATATTTTACGAACTTTAAAAACACCTTCATTTAGTTATTGCTCTGATTAAGCTTAATGATGTCACAACAATGATAAAAACATAGAGAGAACAAAAAAAAAACAACAATCAAAAAGAAAAGAAACAAAGAAGCAACAATCAAACCAGAAGGTATACCAAGTGAATCACATGTACCTGAATGCTGTTGATTATGTATGTGAGAGGTTACTTAGGTTTCTTTTTCTTTTCTTTTAATAAATAGAGCTACTTAGGTTTCTTATGCTACAAGAATCAGAACACCTTACCATATCCTGCATCTGTTCTCTAATCACGTCCAACTGTGGTTTCATCAACTGCATAATATAAACATGAATCACTATAAATGGGAAGCCAAAATTTAATGACAATTCTTAAAACGATGATAGAAGGAAGATAAGCAAAGAAAATAAAATGGCAAGACAAAACAGAAAGAAATCCATAGAGCTAAATATATCATATATGACATTCTCTTAACATGAACATGAACGAAACAAAACACAACCTACAAAAAAGCTTGGGTTAGAACAGGCCATGTTGCACCCCGTGCAAATGACACTTTCCGAAGAAAATTCCCTTATTCGATTTCTAGAAAAGTTCATCTGCTATGAAGAATGACAGTTCTGATACAATTCTCTATAGACAAATTTCTATGGAAGAAAACCAGATGCTCATTGATCCCCCCTATTAGGAAACTCACTTACTCTCAAGAAAGGAAGATGGAAGCATGGGTTGCACGAGGTTCAGTAGACAACATCACTCAACTAACGGATCTATGTTAAGAAACAAGTACCAATATTAAGTGATCAACAAAGTTCAAACCCAATACGCAGACTACAAACTAAACATAGTACTTTTAATTCAAATGAAATCAACCAAGCAATGGCGCGCGTGCACCCACACACACACACACATATATGTTTTTTATCTGTAGGAGTTGATTCCAATATTATCTCTGATCCACATATTTTATCTCAATTTAATGAACCAACATATTTGAGAATATGCATGTTTAAATACATGTGCAACATGAGCAGATAATATAAATGAAAATGAACTTCAGTGCCACTTACAGCAAGTTTCGAAGACACTTTCATTTGATTTATTGAAAGAGGAATTGTAGCTACACGAATCATAAGAGTTGTTAATGCTATGGAAGCCCACCTGGAAAAAAAAAATAATACTATTTCTTACAAAATATGGAGCTCAGATAAGAAGCAATGCACAAAGAAAGCTTATGTAAGTCATGACCAGTTAGAACCAATTCCAATATATTTTGCGTAAACATGGCATGTTTCTAATCTAGCATTTGGGTGGTAATACTGAAAGGAAAAGGACTGCAGTTTACATTTTATGATTTGAATGTACCTTTCTCATAGAATTTTATAGAATCATTAAAAAGACAGAAACAGAAGTCAATTGTCATTTATACAAGGTCTTTCGGGTGAGCCTTAACACCACAAAACATAGCATTCTCCCTTGTGACATTGGGAAAAGAGAGTGGACTCCTCGGTAGAATTTACTAGTGAAGACTTGAATTGCAGAGAATGATGCTGCTGAAGTTCTTAATTCTACATATTATTTATTTATCTTTTCGAGCTCTTTCAGTTCCCGTTTATTTTATTGACTTTGCACACTTATAAAAAAAATCTTTGATAAGCAAGAACTTTATTAAAAAGGCGAAGAAGGCAAAGAATGGACACCACATCGAAATAAGAAAGAAAACAAAACAGAAGAGAGAGAGAGAGAGAGAGAGAGAGAGAGAGAGAGAGAGAGAGAGAGAGAGTTACAAATCAGGCTCCTCACCAGTTGTTATCATCCCACACCCCTCATAAGTAAATGACGAAAAGTAGCATAATACTCATGTAAATAGTTAACACTAAAAAAATAGAAAGTTTTGACATTTAAATCCCAAAAATAATCTGTCCGTAGAAACCCAAACATATATATTTTTCACATACATGAGCATGTGAAAAAAAAAAAGGAAGATATGGACACACTTTCCTGTCTTCATCAAAGATATGGACATCTCTGCATTGAACTCTTTTTCACAAAGGACCTTTTAGATTTATGTACTAAATATCTATTCCTCTAACATGACCAAAGAACCAAAATTTCCTCCAATCTTTAGAACCAGTAACAAATTCGTTCAGATCCAGGTGACGACTCATTGCGTGTTAGATCAATATCTGGAATTTAGAGCAGTTAGTATTTCAAAAAAAATAAAAATCTCTTTACTTGCCTGCCTTTACAATTTGACAGGGATTTAACCATTAGTAAGGAGGTTCTTCCAGCTAAAACCTACAACGACACATTGGTTTGCAACATTGCAGTCCGTAAAACTAAAATATTAATGTTCCTGTCTCCAAACCAAACTTCCTTATGCAGATATCTACCATAGTTCCAAGCGCCAGGTGGATAAAAACTTTTAGTGAAGTTGCTTATTGAAGATTATAAGCATCTTCCATAATCCTGATCATGCACAATTCCCCTCATTCATAGTGTGTGAATCATTAAACATTCACAGTTCAAATTATTACAATCTGACTGCATAGTGCCTTGACGTAGGCCCGTAACATTAGTCCAGTACACCATTTACAACTTCGATATGAAATAATCAGCGCAATCAATTTAACAGAAACTACCATTTTTGTGTCGGTAACCAAAAAAATACCCTACTACAAACACACCATAAAAAAATCCAAGCAACGAGCAAGAGATGATAACTTCTGGATTCTGACAATGTTTTGAGCAAAAACTATTGAGACAAGATGGGGCAAATTCTTCCAAGTACATGGTGAATGAAAAAATATAACCACATACTAAGCAGAACCACTAATTTTGAAAACCTTAAATCATTCATTTCAATTAATCTTCATCAAAAAAAAAAAAATTAATCCACAAGAAAATCAGAGCATAAGAAGAACAAAATACAGCTTAAACAAGCAAATGGTGAAAGGTACTCACCAATTGAAGCCAAAAGAAGGAGGAAAACCACCAACAAGATGTTGAAAGACTGCAACAGGGTAGAAAGAATCAGCAGCTGCAATGGCCACTTCACTTACAACAGGGGATAGATAACCTGCCGTTTCAAAACTCTTTTGCGATAGAACTTCGGCAACATCACCCATGTACTGTAACTTGTCAGAGCCTCCTCCAATTGCACAAGAAGAAAAACTACGGAATGAGGAACCAAGCCCAGGAAGGCACGAGAAGAATGAAGAACGCCCCCCTCGAAAGAGAGCACCAGACCCAGAAAATACACTCCTCAGATTGCTGTTAGGTGGCAGGAAATTATTACTTGTGGGCCGAGATGAATCTGCAGGAGGGTTCTGGCATTTACGGTCATCATTGTGAAGAATGTATCCAAAAGATGGGTGCAACCGTTGTGAGAGAAGGATGACCCTTGTGGAGATGCTCCGCCTGTAAGCCATCTGGATCTAAAACGTTTTCTAGTAAAAAACAAGAACTAAAAAACCTATTTAGAAAGAAGAAGAAAAAAAATCATGATAAAATTAAGATATTGAAAAATCTCTACTACCAGTCTAGCATTCCAATAGATTACAACAAAACGAAACTCAAATTTAATAATAAATGAATCAGCTAACAAGAAGACAAAACTCAAATTTAATAATAAATGGATCAGCTCAGAAGTAACAAAGTCGGAAAAAATAAATACTTATGATGATACATTCAAAGAAGAGGAATAATCTTTTGCAAGCAAAGTTGAATGATCTTGTCTTCATTCTACAACAGAAGTTGAAAAAGAAGAATAAGATTTACAATAAAGATTAAAATCTTAACCCAATTGTTTGAAAAAGATTAAAGAAACAAGGGTGATGATCATTGATCTTACAAGGAAACAAGTTCCAGAAGCGCATGAAGTTAATGAAGTAGAATCAAATACAAGGAGTGGAAGGCAAAAATCAGATACACAACCCTCCTTGATTGTAAGGATTTGCAACCAAATTTAATCGGTTACAATAAGGTAGACCCATTTGGCCGAATTTACTCAGAACCGTAAAATTGGAATCCAAAACCGGGGTATTCAGTAAATACTCAGGTAAACGGGTACCCAATGACATCCCTAGCCGTTACTACTCGGCCCTAGGCGCTAGGCCACACTTGGTCACCTAGCCACTGACTAGGAGTTTAACAACGGAGCTGCTACATTAAACATTACCCAAAACATTACCGTAAAATTGGAATCCAAAACAGGGGTATTCAGTAAATAGTCAGGTAAACGGGTACCCATTGACATCCCTAGCCCTTACTACTCGGTCCTAGGAGCTAGGCCACACTTGGTCACCTAGCCACTGACTAGGAGTTTAACAACGGAGCTGCTACATTAAACATTACCCAAAACCAAGATTCTAATTGGGTAGGTTTCTTCATCAAAAAAATAAATTGGGTAGTTTAAACAAAAATCTGCTTAGCTCTTGTTATGATCATTTTGAACGCCTAACCGTTACACCAAACGATCCAAACTTGTAATTTAAATTAGTAATAGAGAATAAACATTTATTATCATTATTTGTATTATTTAAAACACTTAAAAATAGATTCACAAATCAAAACAGATTGTTAATACATTAAATATCTGCTCGGATATTACCAAAATTAAACCTAAAAACCAAGAGTTGAAATGTTAGAATGGATGATGATCCAAAAGCAAGCCTTTATGTAATTGAGTCGATCATGATAAATACGAGGGTTTGAATATCCAACTTCTGGGAAAGAAGTAATCAAACTTGCATGACTCTAACAATTACAGCATTAACTGCGTTCAAAAATCAGACCAAGATGTATCAAACAAAACAATTTATGAGACTAAAATAGATTCGTACAAAAACCAAAACATGTAAACACATCGAATACATTACGATTCAAACTGTAGATTTTTAACAAAACGATATCTAGAATGGTGTAGTAGCACCTACCTCGATCGATGAACCAAAACGACGCCTTAGAAAACAAGAACAGATAACACAAATCTAGGGTTTGTATTTGTGGTTTTTTTTCGTTTTTGCTGAGAAAACAAGAACAGAGAATACAAAAATGGGGTTTGTCTTTGTGTGGCTATTGCGTTTCTTTTCAAGTACTATCGACGTGTCCTCATCTATTTAAACTGATCCAACGGCCAGTACATAAACTTGGGACGCTGCTATTGAAACGGTGTCTAGGCCAAACACCCTCTTAAGGGGCCCATTTGGATACAAATTAATGGCTGAGTTTCAGTGAGGATGTTCTGCTCACCAAAAATCAGCTCATTTTAAACATTATAACTTTATCAAAAGTTGAATGGATTCATTGTTGATTCACAAACAACATCCAATCAATTTTGATGGGGAAGGCTGATTTTTTGTGCCTATGATCTTCATGATGAAGAGAACATCATCACTAAAAATCACTATTGTATCCAAGTGGGCCTTTTTCGACATTCTACTTTCTTCTCAAAGCCAATAGATGAGTTGTTCTCTTTAGATAATTATACCCCACCAAAAATGCACCCCAACCCCACCGTCATCACTACCACAAAAATTCAACGTAGAAAGAAAAAGAAAAAGAATTGTCCACTGATCATCGAATACGAAGAAAAAAATTGACCATTGATAGTCGAATTCGTCTGAAAATTTCAACGGTCACTGGTCTAATTATGCATCAATAGTTGATTTTTAGTGGTTAAAATTTTTGTTTTCTTGATGGTGGCGGAGGTTTAGGGTTTTTAAAGAGAGAGCTGTGACAGAGCCTCGTTAGGCAACCTGGGTGGGGTTGGTGCCGGGGTTTTCTTTCGTGATCATTTGGGTGGGATCCTAGGTGATATTGCAATGGGCCTAGCACGGCCAGAAACTACAACACCAAATTGGCATCAATTTCTCAAGGGTGCTATTAAAGGAGTTCTCTAAAATATTTGGGAGATGTACAAGTTAAATGGCTTTTAGTCTAAAATCATTCATCTAAATTATTACTCATTTTTACTAGGGGTGGTGTGGGTGCAAACTAACCTAACACCCACTTTTTCTCGTCACCCCACTAAACCCACTAAAATTAAATAGTACACCCCATCCTTGCTAACATCACCGTCATCTTCATCTTCAACATTTTTTCACCGCCGGCCACCTGAAATCACATCTTCACAACAATTTATTGGTAAAAAAAGAAAGGAAAAAAGGCCTAACTTTTCTTCTTATTCTTCTTTACGGTCTGAATTTAAAAAAAAATCAAATTCGACATGGTCAAAGTCGATCATCTGCTTCAAATTTATTTTTGGATCTGAAATAATTTTTTTGTTTGAAGAAAAAATTAGATTAAAATTTTCTATAAAAAAAAATACTTGATCATGAAGAAGAAAAAGAAGAAAGAAGAAAAGGAAAGAAGAAGGAAGAAGTAGTGGTGGTGGTCGGCACATTTTTGGTTGGAGTGTAGAGGTATTTTTTAGGTTTGGGTGGAAATATATAGTCCTATTTATAGAGAAACACCCCCTAGTAAAACTAAATCCATCTTCCCAACCAACTTAAAAAAATTGATCCACCCTCCAACCTGTTTATCCCCCAAACATTTTGAAGAACTCATTTAACAATACCCTTTCTCAAAGGCACGAAGGTGTTAAAACTTAAAACATTCCAACGCTAGTGCATTGCATACACGGATACATAGGTGTGTTGGCAGCAACTTGATGGGAAGAATGGGTTGTACCCATATATATGCAAGGTAAAAATTGTTACAATTGCGCTACGGTTCTAGATTGTTTGAAGGATCACTTGATTCAACACCAACTGGAATTTAATAATTCGTCCACTGTGGGTAAGAATTCTACTTTAGGCCTTCAGAGCTCAAGGGTCCTTAAAGAAACGATATTAAACGGTAATGTTAGATCTACAGCAGAACCTACCGAAGGCTTTACCGAAGCAGACGTGGAAGTCAAGTTGGCGCCTCAAACTTGTGCAACTCCATCTAGTGATGTGGCACAAAGACCAAATGTTCTTTTTTCTGTTTTTTAGCGCACGGAATTCAAACTTGTTTTTGGGCTTATTACGAACCGTTGATTGAAAATGTAAATAACGACCGAGATTAAAACCCATTTCATCTCTATTCTCTTGCAACTCAAAACAAAAACTAACTAAAAATTTTGGTCTTATTCTCTAGTTCGTAATGGTTGAGGATACCTAGGGCATTTTGTCGTCGTGGCTCTCCAGCGAGGTACGACACCACCATCGGCTGTAATTTCTCTCCCTTTTGCGTAACGACCCAAAATAATTTTGTTGACTTTGGTGAGTCAAGTTGAGTCGAGCCCAACATTACAATCGTGAAACCCATTAGGTGTTAAAATAATTAAGTCTAGGATTAAATAATGAGTTTTTATTCGGAGCATAATTTGAAGAATCGAACCGTACGAATGGGTAGATCTCGAAAAGTTATTCAATTTCGACTACTCATGAGCGAAAATCAGACACTAATTGATCCCAAATCAAGGCCCGGAACACAATTTGGATTGGTACCGAAGGTACCCGCGATTTTGACTTTGATTTTGACCAATTAAACTTTATCAATTATGTATATATACTATATATATGTATTGGGTGATGTATTAAAGAGTAATTTTATAAATCTTTCTATTATATACACATAATTCGTTGTATGCACTTACACCTTAGTATAACCTATATAGTTATCTATTTATTTTTTAATTTTAAAGTTTTTATATATATATAACCTTTTTCCCACCGCCCTTATTAATCTTATAAGGGAGAGAGAGATGGGTCAGAGAGAAAGAGAAGGAGAGAGAGAGAAAGAGAAGGAGAGAGAGAGAGAGAGAGAGAAAGAGGAAGAAGAAGATGATGATGATGGCGACGGTCCGATGGATATCGTAGGGACCATTTAATTTGTGGATTGAGGTATAATTTGAAACCCTAGCTTTTTTATTTTATTTTTAATTAGACATTTTATGTTGTTAATCTTAGTTTTCAATTTTAGGATTGATTTTGTTAATAGTTTAAGATTTGATTAGACCTTTCAAACCCTTAATTGATGAAATTGATAATTGGAAAGGTTGATTTTGACCCAAATTTATTGTTTTGGGTTAGATTGTAGATTCAGAGGTCTAGATTAATTGAAGAGGATATTTAGAGCAAATTGGGTTGTAATCCTAACGCCCTTATTTTATTTGATAAGGACATGGACCCTTGTAGTGATTGTTTAGGTTAGAATTTAGATCCCTAGACTATTCTATATGGAATTAGTATGAAGTGAATTGAGTTTGAAAGTGAATCAAATGTGTTGTTACAGTTGGGAGTGTGTACTAATACCAGTACACTAATTGGAGGAAATTAATGCAGTAAAAAGAGCCTTGCAAGATTTGAGGTAGGAACTTATAAATACTTTCTTGTAGCCATTAAAGTGCTTTCAATGCTTTGATAGGGTTTAGATTTATAAATTAAATATAATTATTTTGCAAAGCATGCATGATTTATTTGTGATGTCCTATTGATGCGAAAATAATTTTCCAAAAGTATAGTTTTACATAGTGATGTAAAACAGTAATAGTTATTTTTAAATTAACTAGATTCTAATAATTATATATATGAATGAGTTATATACATATATAAGTATATGGATGATTATTTTCATATTTATAGTTAAATAAACTATATTTTCAAAAGAATCGAGATTTAATCGTTATCGAGCTTTAGGGATAGGTATATTTCCAAAATCAAATGGATTTTGGAGTTCTTATAATATATATATATATATATATATATATATATATATATATTTTACTTCATTCCATCTGTTGGGAGAAGTAGTTGTTTTAAGATGATGTGTGGGATGGAGGTTCCCAGTTGTTGGGTATGTGTTGGTGATTCCCTAGGTACGGGCTTTCCCCCGGAATATATACTATATATGTTATGCTGGGCTTTCCCCCGGCTAGGATTATTACCGGCTTTCCCCGGATTATATTACGGGCTTTCCCCCGATTACCCGGCTTTCCCCGGATTATATTACCGGCTTTCCCCGGAATAATATTAGTTGGGAGATCACAACATGTACATGGTTGTTAGTTTTTGTAGGAAAAAGGTATTTTCTACTACTAAAACTTATACTATTATAATATATATTTTTAGGTAATCCGAAAATGGATTTGTAATGCCTACACGAGCAAATCATTGAAGTTTTCCTAAAAACAATGGTTTGTTCCGTATTTTCATTATGTTTTCCTGTCTCATGACAGGAATGGGACTCTCATGATATAGGAAAACTATTGAAATCTAGGTTATTCTATTTCTCTTTTTGAAAAGCCTTGTTTGGAGGTACGTGTATGATTCTAGAAATGTCGAGGTTATATGCCGCCTAGATTAGGCGAAGACTTGAGGAGCGTAAAAACTCCTGGATTATTTTAATAATTATTAAGATGTCTGCACAAGTCAAACGGCTGACCACAGCGACAACGGCTACATCGGTAAATTATGGTCAAGGGTCCACCTGAACCCAAATCATGAGCCAGTGTGCTTCTTACAAAAACCGATAAATCAGTCGCTCGGTCGAAAATCAGGAATTAACGATGGGGTTTTACATCGGTTAAGTTGGAACACGATTTTGCTCACCGACTAGGAGCTGAAATATCTAGTTGTACCCTCTTCACTCTAAGATGATTACACTATGTAATATTATGATGTGAAATGTTGTTGTTAGTTTATATTTACTTGTATGGGTAAGTGAATGGTTATCGGTTTATGTTGTAGAACAAGTATCAACTACTTTTACATTTCTGTATTATGATTTCTCGATTTCTTTTAAAACCTGCATTGTCTTAAATTCATGTTAGTGACTATTTGTTAGTATTATAAATTTCTTACTGAGCTTTTTGCTCAGATCCAGAAGATACTACTGCAGAGAGAAACGAGGATTTAGGAGAGGATTGGTCAGACTATATCTATACCTTTTGAGGAGATCGATATAGAAAGTACGTCAACGATAGCTTTCTTACACTTGAGGTGTTGTATTTAGCCTTTTTGAGGTGCATGTTATCTTACTTGTTTTGTATATATTTTCTTAAGATATGTATATAAGACAAACACACTTATGTATATTATATCACTTAACTCAGGTTATCTATGTATATTATTATGCAAGGCATCTTTTTAGAATTGTGGTTTGAATCCAGCCTAGTGGATGACTAGGTATTATTATTTTGATGAAGTAGGTAGACTAGTCTTATTCAGATGATATGACTATCGTGGATGATTGGAATGATTTAGAAATATTATTTGTGGATAAATCATCTCTTCTACAGGTTTATGACAGGTTGAGAACCCTGAAATTACAGGGGAGACTCTGGCGAATTTTTCGTTCACCCTAGTCATATTTTAAGGTGATTAATGATTTGGATAGCTATATTAGTCTAACTCTGATTAGGCTTATAAACCTTTGTGTAGGTTCGTTTAGTACTAATTAGACACCTTGTTTAGTTAGCCTAACGCCTCGAGATGCGACTTAATTTCTTAGAGATTTTAAGTTTCGAATTGGGGCGTTACATTTTGTATGTTTCTCTTCTTCCACATCTCCAAATAACTAAGGCAAAACCTTATTTAACAAGATCTAGGGTTTAGGTTTAGATTTTTCGGTTTCTTCTAAAGGGGTATTATTCATAAGTGAAAACATAACTTTTTGATTCATGGCTTATAATTTAAGAAGCACAAACATAGAAAGTCCCATCGTTTATGTTTCTATCAACATTTACATGGAAGAATGAGTTTTTTTTAAACTTGTTATGAATAGATAAATCTTGCAGATTAGAGGAGATGAAGGAATTCATTTGTAGAGAAGCCATTGATCCTAATTGTTGTTGATTTGTTGATGCCCTAGGTCTTCAACCACTACGAACCAGAGAAAAATCTCCAAATATTTTTCTTTCCTTTTTGCTTTTAGTTGCAAGAGAATAGAGAGATTAAATGGGTTTTAATCTTGGCCCTTGATTTTGATTTCTTCTCGGTTTGTAAAAAGCCAAAAAACGAATTTGAGATTCCATGCGCTAAAAAGTAGAAAAAATAAAGATTTGATTTTGTGCCAACGAAGCAATAGAGCTGCACAAGTTTGAAGCGCCAACTCATCTGCCACATCAGCTTCGGTAGAAGCTTCTGTAGGTTTTTGCTGTAAACCTAGCATTACCGAATGCTATTACTGCAAAAACCTACAGAAGCTTCTACCGAAGTTGATGTGGCGGATGTGCTGGCACCTCAAACTTGTGCAGCAGCTCTATTGCTTCGTTGGCACAAAATTAAATCTTTATTTTTTCTAATTTTCAGCGCACGGAATCCCAAATTCGTTTTTAAGCTTATTACAAACTGATAAAAAATCAAATTCAAAATCAATGGCCAAGATTAAAACCCATTTAATCTCTATTCTCTTCCACTCAAAGCAAAAAAAGGAAAGAAAAATATTTGGGGATTTTTCACTGGTTTATAGAGGTTGAAGACCTAGGGCATCAACAAATCAACAATAATTAGGATCCATAGCTTCTCTACGAATGAATTCCTTCGTCTCCTCTAATCTACAAGATCTGATCTATTCATAACAAGTTAAAAATAAATAAAAAATAAAAAACTCATTCCTCAATGTAAATGTTGATAGAAACATAAAAGAAGGCGGGATTTTCTATGTTTGTGCTTCTTAAATTATAAGCCATGAATCAAAAAGTTAAGTTTACATTTATGAATAATACTCCTTCAGAAGAAACCGAAAAATCCAAACCCAAACCCTAGATCTTGTTAAATAAGGTTCTACCGTAATTATTTTGGAGATGAAGAAGAAGAGAAAAAAATAGGAGGGAGAGAAATCGCGGCCAGTGGTAGCGTCGTACCTCGTTGGAGAGCCACGACGATGAAATGCCCTAGGTCCTCCTCAACCATTACGAACTAGAGAAAAGACCAAAATTTTTAGTTCGTTTTTGTTTTGCGTTGCAAAAGAATAGAGATGAAATGAGTTTTAATCTCAGTCGTTATTTACATTTTCAATCAACGGTTCATGCTAAGCCCAAAAAAAAGTTTGGGATTCCGTGCGCTAAAAAATAGAAAAAAAAACATTTGGTCTTTGTGCCATGTCATTAGATGGAGTTGCACAAGTTTGAGGAGCCAACTCGACTTCCACGTCTGCTTCGGCAGAACGTTCGGTAGGTTTTTGCTATAAACCTAGCATTACTGATTGTTGTAACCCTAGCATTACCGTTTTCAAAATGACCAGGTGTCTGCTTCATCTCCATCAGCTAATATTACTTATTCCACTCCCGCACTTCCAATTATCGATGTGGTTCCTTAGAAAATTTTAAATTCAAACAAACATTTATCTCCGACGCAGTTCCATTCCTTATTTAAATGTAAGGATATAAAGGAGGTGGTGGATGCTTATGGGGAGGATGTGGTTTATGATGCGGTAAAGAAATTAGTTGAGGAGCATCATTCGAATAAATCTATGAAATGATCGGGTTCTTAAGTGAGTGAGAGTATAGTAACATTAAATTGATTTCTACGATAGATAAGGTTTATGAGCTTCCTGAACGTCTCTTGCCTAAAGGGACGACTAGTATTCAGGCCCACAATGCTAAAATTCGAGCGACTGCCATGAATCCCTTAATTTATTATAGTTTTCAAGGGGTCCAATTACAACCTGGCCCTCATCTACCTACTCCACCTACTGCTACTCATCCTATGATCACTAGGACAAAAGATGGAACTCGTAATCTTATTGGAAAGTCTTCCACCTCTGGAAATTTTAGTCCTTATAATTTGTTTGTGGATCTTTCTTTTCCCCAAAACTCTCTTCCCGAAGTTGAGGAGGAGAGCGCAACAGAAGATAATGAGGAAAGTGGAACAGAGGATACAAATGATATTAGTTTTGTGAATTTAGTCCTTATTTTCATAAGCCTTTTGTTTTTAATCCAATGGATAAAAATAGTTCTGAATTTAGTCTCTATTTTTAAAAAGATATAACTAACTTTTAAAATATTCTATTTTAAATCTTTGAATCTGGTAGTAACATCCCGTAAGAACAAAAAACTTAATTTTTAACCCCTTTAAGAGTAGAATTGGACTTCGTCTATTTATGTAAAAGCTGAGCGAAATCGAATTTCCTTCGAAAGTAGGTATAGTGGAGAAAATTCTGAGTTACAAGTAAAAACTTACAGGCAAAATATAGTAGCAGCATCAATTCAGATTATAGTTCAACTTCTCTCTCTTGTAATTGCAGGTCTGGACTTGCTAAAGCATGTCTGGACTTGCTACTGTAAGTATGGACTTTTAATTGCAAGTCTGAACTTACTAAAGTATGTATGGACTTGTTATTGCAGGTCTGAACTTATAAATTTAGGTTTAAACTTGCAATTGCAGTTCTAATCTTTTAATTGTAGGTCTGAACTTACTAAACTAAATCTTAACTCGTAATTTCAATTCTGAACTTGCTAAAACAGGTCTAAACTTCTAATTACAGGTAGTTTGAACTTGCAATTGTAATTCTGAACTTACACTTAGGAGGGTGTGAACTTGCAATTGCATGTCTGAACTTACTAAAGTAGGTCTGAACTTGCAATTACAATTCTAAACTTGCAAAAGCAAGTTTGAAGTTGCAATTATGAAATTGCTAAAGTAGGTCTGAACTTACTAAAGCAGGTCTGGACTTGTAGTTGCAAGTTTGCACTCGCAATTACAATTTTGAACTTGCAAAATCTCAAACCTGCATTAAAACTCTAAAAAATAGATTTTAATAAAAAAAATACATGATTTGCAAGTTCAAACTTGCATTAAAAATCACAAAAATAAATTTCAATCCAAACTAACGTGATTTGCAAGTTCAAACTTGCAAAAAACAGTTTTCAATCCAAACTAATATGATTTCTAAGTTCAAACTTGTAAAAAACAGTTTTCAATCCTAACTACATGATTTGCAAGTTCAAACTTGCATTAAAACTCTAAAAAATACATTTCAATAAAAATACATGATTTGCAAGTTTAAACTTGCATTAAAAATCACAAAAATAAATTTTATTAAAAAATAACTTGATTTGCAAGTTCAAACTTGCAAAAACAGTTTTCGATCAAAACTACATGATTTGCAAGTTCAAACATGCATTAAACTTCCAAAAAATCTATTTCAATAAAAAATACATGATTTGCAACTTTAAACTTGCATTAAAAATCACAAAAATAAATTTTAATAAAAAATAACATGATTTGCAAGTTCAAACTTGCAAAAAACAGTTTTCGATCCAAACTATATGATTTGCAAGTTCAAACTTGCATTAAAACTCGAAAAAATCTATTTCAATAAAATATACATGATTTGCAAGTTTAAACTTGCATTAAAAATCATCAAAATAAATTTTACTGCAAACTAACATGATTTGCAAGTTCAAACTTGCAAAAAACAGTTTTTAATCCAAGCTACATGATTTGCAAGTTCAAACTTGCATTAAAAATCATAAAAATAAATTTCAATCCAAACTAACATGATTTGCAAGTCCAAACTTGCAAAAAATAGTTTTCAATCCAAACTCCATGACTCCAAAAAACATATTTCAATAAAAAAATACATGATTTGCAAATTCAAACTTGCATTAAAACTCCATAAATTGATTTCAATAAAAAAAATAGATTTCAATAAAAAAAATATATACAAAAATGATATACACAATGAGTGGTTGAGATTAGGAGCCACCTCACTCTGTTCAGCTGGACAGATTAAATGGCCGGTCCCAATAACACCTCTCAAATACATGATTTGGAAGTTCAAACTTGCATTAAAAATCACAAAAATAAATTTCAATCCAAATTAACATGATTTGCAAGTTCAAACTAAAAAATAATAATTTTCTATCCTTTGTAAGTTCAAAATTATTTTAGCAATTCAAACCTGCAATTGGAAGAGAGAAAAGAGATAAACTTAAACTAGAACTAAAATTCAAGTTGATGTTGCTACTGTATTTCGCATATAACTTTTTGCTTGTAACTCAAAAAATTTTCCACAAGGACTTGACTACAGGGACCCCAGATTTTGACACCAAAGATTACATCTGCTTACTTTATTGATTGAAAACCAATCATAACAGTTGCTGAAAAAATATTAATTCCATTTCAGCCCCTCATGCCACTTTTAAAAAGCAGATATAATATTCTGGTGTCAAATTCTGGTATTATTCTAGCAAAACTCTCTCCACATACCTACTTTCAAAATAAATTAAATTTCGCACAACTTTTACATAAATAAACTAGTCTAATTTTGCTCCTAAAGGGGTCAAAAATCTACTTTTTTATTCTGACGGGATGGTACTATACGAAAATTAAGGTTAGAAAACATGAAAAATGGCAACTTAGGTATTTTTCTTAAAATCATTCACATATTTTTTAATTTCTAAGGACTAAAATTATAAAACTATAATTTTTAAGGACTAAAATCATAAAGTCTAAAAAAAGAAGAACTAAAATTATAAAAGTATTTTGGTAAAGGATTAAAATCATCAGTCCCCTACAAAATAAGGACTTTTTTTATATTTTCCGTATGATCGCCTGGCAGAATATGAGAGGACTCATTCTGATATAGACTGACGTGGCTCGAAGGTAGCAGTCGATGATTCTTTCTTTGGTTTAGGGTTTGTTGACCCCTCTTCCGTTGAGGTTTTTTTTTTTTTTTCAACAACTGGAGTTAACATTCATATCAGACAAGTAGAAATTGTTGATCCAAATAAGAGGAGATGTTTTCCTAGCTTTGAAGCAATCACAGTACAGTTTTTGGCTCCCGACATATGTAGAGGAATTTCAAGAAGACCATCCAAGGAACATATTATTGGAGAACATAGTGTGGAATGCTGCAAAAGAATACAAAATGTCTGAATTCAAGAAGCCGATGGAACACCTGGAGAAGGCAGATAAAAAAAGGCTCACGAGTACCATTCGAAAAAGATGGCAGTGTTCTATAAGAGAAGGAATGAGTCGAGTGGGTAGGATGAGAATGAATTGGTTTCTGCTGCACAAATGCAATTTCAAATGATGAAAAACAATATTAACATGTTCACAGTTAGGGACACTAGGGCTTGGTGTCTGAGAATGGCCGCCATTTTTTGGTGTTCAAATAGCGAAATCCCTACCGCATTCAAACATACATTTAAGTGTATTAACGAATCATGTATACAAATTCCAAACCTACTTATGTTCACATCTAGGAATTATGAATACGGCGACTGGTAGAGAAGTGTCCTTGCTTCTTAGGTTCGCATTCATCATATGTAAGACATAAAACACATACACATTATCGTACAAATGTTATTTTCTTAATTTTTTTAACTAAAAATACTACTAAACTATAAGACACAAATATATGACACGAACATCTACTCTTCCTCGTAGATAAGTGTCCTTGCTTCTTAGGTTCACATTCATCATATGTAAGACATAAAACACACATCACATGGGAGAAAACTACTGTACAGAGTGGCTTTCTGGCATGTGGCAATGTGACCACAACATAACGAGGTCCCCCTGTCGCCTAGTTTTAAATGCCTTGGTAATGACATTTCATAATTCATGAAGTGCATATCTACTACTATCTCAGTGGAAAGAAACACTTTTTAATCAACTAATATGCATCTTATTGCAATACAAGCCTTGACATATATCGATATAGTAATGAACTGAAGTTCTCAAGATTTAACAAACTCAGTAAATCAGTAATGAAGTTTGCATATCTACTACTATCTCAGTGGACAAAAAGAGTTGTTAATCAACTAACATCATCTTGAATATGTACAGAAAGTGTTCAAGATTTAACAACATTGGCAATGAAATTCAAAATTTGGAACTGTAAACCACTGGTCTCACATCTCAACTGACAGACTTAATTTATATACCCCTTTGTTCGTTTCTGTATCTCAACTAATAGACTTTGTTTATGCACTCCTTTTTTGTGTTTCTGTATGTATCTGTACACACCCTGTTATCTCCGTTTCGGAAGCACATCACTTGAATGGCCGATCACCCATTACTTTTTTCAAGTCCTCTTCATAAAGAATTTCCCTCTCAAGTAGGAGCTCAGCTATCTGAGAAACCTCATCTTTATGCTCTTGAATGATTCTTAAGCTATGGTGGTAGACTTTGTCTAACCACTCCTTTGCTTGACTATCAATCATGTCTCTCAATTTCCCACCATAAGGTAGCATTATTCTATCTTCAGGAAAAGATAGCAGACCTACCTTTTCGCTGAATCCATACTTAGCAACTTGATCGTATGCCATCCTTGTGACTCTCTCCAAGTCATCATTGGCTCTTGTTGATATCTTGCCAAGTAGTATCTAAACCAAGAGTAAAACCAATCCATATTCAAACAAGAGTTAAAAATTACAGTAAAGAGAGTCGAATTAAGTTTTTCTTTTTTTGTTTCTATTTTTTTAATCAATGATAATGTGAAGTATTGAAATACCTGCTCGGAGGCTCTGCCTGCTAGGGCCATGCATGCAACATCAAAGAGCTCCTCTTTCGTCTTTATGAGGTTTTCATTTTGGTTGTAATGAGAATACCCAACTGGTGTCGTACCACGGGGAACAATACTAACCTTACGCAAGGCTTCAGCATGCTCAAGAAACCACCCAACAACAACGTGACCTGCTTCATGGTAGGCCATTGTTCTGCGTTCCAACTTGCTTATGACCTGATTAGTCAGACACCGATACATTTAAACAAATTTATTTAACAGAACTGAGGGAATTAAAAAATGCCTTTGGAATAGGTGCTTACTGAAACGGGTAACATAATGCAGCATAATGCTGATAACCAAGAACGTAAGGAGTAAGTTTTACCTTGCTTTTTCTCTCAGAACCACCAATTATCCTATCTAGGGCTGCCTCGAAATGATACATAGTCACATTTAGGCTCTCATATCTTGCAGCAATCAAGGCTGCCTCATTGCAGACATTTGCGATGTCAGCACCAGTGAACCCAGGAGTTAGGGCAGCAAGTTTTTTAGAGTAATAAGCTGGCTCGTTCTCGATCTTGATCCTTTTTAGATAGATTTCAAAAATTTCTTCGCGCCCTCTGATATCAGGCGGATCAACAGTTACAACACGATCGAAACGACCTGGCCGCAAAAGGGCTTTATCCAACAACTCGGCCCTGTTTGTGCTTGCAAGCACAAAAACTCCTGATGAGTTTTCAAAGCCATCCAGCTCAACGAGTAGCTGATTTAGAGTATTTTCCCGTTCGTTGTTAGTCGACTTATGCATCAGATCTCCTCTTGCAAGACCTATTGCATCAATCTCATCTATGAAAATTATACAAGGGGCAGATTTCTTGGCTTCAGCAAATAGGTTCCTAACTCTTGCTGCACCAAGCCCACCATACAACTCAACAAATTCTGAACCGGATACGGCTATAAACCGCAATCCAGATTCGTTGGCCATTGCTTTAGCCAATAGAGTTTTCCCTGTTCCAGGGGGGCCTATAAGAAGAACCCCCTTTGGCATTTTTGCTCCTACTTCCTCATATTTCTCCGGGTCCTTCAGAAAATTCAATAACTCCATGATGTCTTGCTTCGCCTCGTCGCAACCAGCCACATCTTTGAAAAAATATTGGACCTAGAAAAAGAAAATCAAGAGAATCATTTAGAGTATAAAGTAATTTTGCAAATTTAGGTATAAAAAAAAAAAGAAAAAAAAGAAAATGAAGAACACCAAGTGTAAGAAGTGTAATGAAAGAGCCACTACCTTCTGTGGGTCGCCAGTGACCTTCTGCTGGCCGCGAGGGACCAGCTTTGGCTTTTTCTGAGTCTCACGGTGGTCAATATATAAGTATGCTAGAAGCCCAACAACGACAACCAGTATCTGCCCAATTAGTTCTATCCATTTTCTAGTCTTTTCATAGTCTGAAACGACAGTCTCTACATATTTATAGAACCGCTTCTTAATCTGCTCAATCGAGGTCTTTTTATCGTCTGGATTGGGTATCCCAGGACAAGTCTGTACACTAGATTTTAGTAATCGCTTCATGATATGCTTCATGAAGTTCTCTTCTTTTTCTGGGCCGGGTGACTCGGGTTTCACTGGGCAAGGTTAAAAACAGTAAAACACAGTTAGTTTGTGAGATGTACATGGCCTGTTTGAAATGGAAAAATTAAAGAGACAGAACCCAAGAAGATATAATAAACATTATTGCATTCAAGCATTAAATAGAAATTATACTGTGCACTCAAGCATTAATTATCAAAGCTTAACTAAGGATGGATTTTTGTAATATAGTTAAGGGGAAAGAGAAAAAATCGATTAGGTGATAAGCAATTGCATTTTAGCTATCGATCAAGAAAACAAAAAGAAACAGAAAATTACATTGTAACTATAACTTTTTGGGTTTCTTGGATTGCCACCTAGTAGGAGCATATAAGATTTGATTCATGTGAACCTATCCTTGAATTGTATGGGAACTCAGCTAAACTTGTTAGCAGGATACTCACTTTAAAAGTATTCAACTGAAACAAGTAAAGTTTCACATGAATCATATTCAGGTGCCTAAAAAACAAACATCACCTTAGTGCATGGGTTCCAAGCCAAAGGACTCCCCTCAAAAGAAAAAAGAAGATGAAAAACCATCTCAAAAAGAATGAGGGGACTCACCAACTCCCTTCCTGAAGTTCCCTTCTTTTTCTGGGTTGGGTGACTCGGGTTTCACTGGGCAAGGTTAAAAACAGTAAAACACAGTTAGTTTGTGAGATGTACATGGCCTGTTTGAAATGGAAGAATTAAAGAGACAGAACCCAAGAAGATATAATAAACATTATTGCATTCAAGCATTCAATAGAAGTTATACTGTGCACTCAAGCATTAGTTATCAAAGCTTAACTAAGGATGGATTTTTGTAAAATAGTTAAGGGGAAAGGGACAAAATCGATTAGGTAATAAGCAATTGCATTTTAGCTATCGATGAAGAAAACAAAAAGAAACAGAAAATTGCATTGTAACTACAACCTTTTGGGTTTCTTGGATTGCCACCTAGTTGGAGCATATAAGATTTGATTCATGTACGTCAACCTATCCTTGAATTGTATGGGAACTCAGCTAAACTTGTTAGCAGAATACTCACTTTAAAAGTATTCAACTAAAACAAGTAAAGTTCCCCATGAATCAGATTCAGGTGCCTAAAAAGCAAACATCACCTTAGTGCATGGGTTCCAAGCCAAAGGACTCCCCTCAAAAGAAAAAAGAAGATGAAAAACCGTCTCAAAAAGAATGAGGGGACTCACCAACTCCATGCATGTGCAGAAAGAAGCTGGGGGAAACCCAGTAAGAAGATATTGCCTGCAAAGATATAAACACACACAAAAAAATCATGCCAAAAAAATTAAGGTTTTGTTACAATCTTCAAAAAGACAATCATTTGTTCAAAGTAGAATTTTGAAAATTCTTTAAAAACTTGAAATATTGCATGTGTGTATGTGTCGGGAATAGAAAAAAAAATTTACTTGACATTTCATTCCAAAATTAATCACATATGTTCAATCAACAACTAACAGTTCTTTTTTTCTGGCCAAGACATTGCTTTCCAAATATAGCTGGAAAGATCTCAAGCAAAAGTTCAAATCCAATAAAAAGATTTTATCTTTGGCACCCTAGTTGTGTTTTAAAGGGGAAGCAACCGAGTACAGAATGATGCATAAAATGGCAAATGCTCCACCCTCTTCAAAAGATGGAACTATTTCTACCATATATGTTTGTTATCTACAAGCTACAAATTACAAGAAAAGGTCCAAATTAAATGTTCAGATCTTGATAAAAATTTAAACAAATTAATGCCCCGGTAGATAAATTTAGATGTGATATGAATAATTAATTGCGTGATGTCAAAGATTGCGACCCAAGAACTTACAGTCATTAAAAAGCTGCTGAAAAAAGAACCCTGGACAAAAAGTCCCTTCAATGGAGAAAATGGCGTGACCCCATACCTGCAGAATCAAATAGCCATGTACAATGAAGATGGGTAGAAGAAAGAAAAGGTGTAACAAACTTTACACGCATCAAGCAAGTAATACAGAAACAAAAGAGAGATGTATGCTGCATAGTACTGTAGTCGTAGTCTGGGTAGAAATTCATGCCAATTGTTCTTAAAGTTTCAAATTCTTTGTTATGGAAATTCAGTTAAACAATATACCATGGACAATGAAGTTTCTTCTTTTCACCAATTGCTACAATTTTCTCTAGCAAAGAAAAAGAACATAGATTGAATTGAGGGATTAAAATCAACCAAGCAGGTTGTTTAGAGGCATCAAAAACTCCCTTAGGTAGCCAGATCATCGGATCCATTGTTTGGTTGCTGGTTCCTGCTAATTAACACATGCATGTTTGCCATATAAACAATCACTGTTTCAAGAACATAGAAAATGGAATCAGCGAGCAATTAGTATTATATTTGCACGATGACGATTGGAACTTTTTTAGCAGGACCTAGCATTTTTTCTGTAGAAATAAGAGGATGGATAAGCAGTCCTTATGTATAGATATATCAGTATATATTTACTTAGAGCTATATACGGATATATGCATCAAATGCAATATAACAAGAATAGGTCCTCTCCATCAGGCAGATCAAAATAGTAACTTACTCCTTCAATATAGCCTTCACTCGTTCCTGAGCCTCCTCAGCAAAATCCTTAGTATCCATTGCCGCCTGAAACAAAAACATTTAAAAATAAAAAAAAAAAAATTCAAGAAGAAGATCGAAGAAACATTTCTATACAACGTCCTATATCTAACCAGACATTAAGTTTCAGATTTATTGTTTTAACAATAACCGCATCTAGCTAGCTGTGTCATCAAATAAGAACATACACGAAGGTTGATCGATCGAGACTATTCTTTAGTAATATAATGTTTATCTTTTGGGATTTGGACTGAAAACACACTAACATATATAGTCGATCTAAAACACCAAATGAACCTGCTGCATTGATGTTCCAGGAGGACCATTTTGCGCTCTAAGCATCTCCTTTAGGAAGTAAGTAATAAGGCAAAATTAATAGAAAAATAGTAGCAGGGGAAAAAATTAAAAGAACATGCAAAACATATTATCAAACTAATAAACACTTGGAAACTTCATTTCTATAATTGATATGTAGTTTTTAGCAGGGTTTATGGAAAGTGAGAGAATGAGATAGAAGATGATCGATATCTGAACTTGATAAGGTTTTTCAATAATTAATTTAAACAAATTTATGCCCCGGTAGATAAATTTAGATGTGATACGAATAATTAATAGGGTGATGTCAAAGATTGCGACCCAAGAACTTACAGTCATTAAAAAGCTGCTGAAAAAAGAACCCTGGACAAAAAGTCCCTTTAATGGAGAAAATGGCGGGACCCCATACCTGCAGAATCAAATAGCCATGTACAATGAAGATGGGTAGAAGAAAGAAAAGGTGTAGACAAACTTTACACGCATCAAACAAGTTATACAGAAACAAAAGAGAGATGTATGCAGCATACTGTAGTCGTAGTCCGGGTAGAAATTCATGCCAATTGCTCTTAAGTTTCAAAATCCTTGATATGGAAATTCAGTTAAACAATATACCATGGACAATGGAGTTTCTTTTTTTCACCAATTGCTACATTTTTCTCTAGCAAAGAAAAAGAACATAGATCAAATTGAGTGGTTAAAATCAACCAAGCAAGTTGTTTAGAGGCATCAAAAACTCCCTAAGGTAGTCAGATAGGATCCATTGTTTGGTTACTGGTTCCTGCTAATTAACACATGCATGTTTGCCATATAAATAATCACTGTTTCAAGAGCATAGAAAACGGAAACAGGGAGCAAGCAGTATTATATTTGCACGACAACTGGTACTTTTTTAGCAGGAACAAGCATTTGTTCTGTAGAAATAAGAGGATGGATAAGCAGTCCTTATGTACAGAAGCATTTACTTAGAGCCATGGAATATGCATCATCAAATGCAGTACGTATGACCTAGATAGCTAGGAACTTATTAAGGGATGCGCTACTGCCTAGCCTAGCAGGAAATAGGAATTAATACGAAAGACTGCTATATATATAACAAGAATAGGTCCTCTCTATCAGGCAGATCAAAATAGTAACTTACTCCTTCAATATAGACCTCACTCGTTCCTGGCCCTCCTCAGCAAAATCCTTAGTATCCATTGCCTGAAACAATAGCATTTAAAAATTTAAAAAAATAAGAAGATCGAATAAGAAACATTTCTATACAACATGCTTATCTAACCAGACAATAAGTTTCAGATTTATTGTTTTAACCGCATCTACTAGCTGTGTGACCAAAATCAAATAAGAACACAGAGGTTGATCGAGACTATTCTTTGGTAATGTAGTGTTTATCTTTTAGGATTTGGACTGAAAACACACTAACATATTATTAGTCGATCTAAAACACCAAATGAACCTGCTGCATTAATTGATGTTCCAGGAGGACCATTTTGCGCTCTAATTAAGCATCTCCTTAATTTAGGAAGTAAGTAAGGCAAAATTAATAGAAAAATAGTAGTAGGGGAAAAAATTAAAAGAACATTCAAAACGTATTATCGATCAAACTAATAAACACTTGGAAACTTCATTTCTATAATTGATATGTAGTTTTTAGGGTTTATATATGGAAAGTGAGAGAATGAGATAGAAGATGATACCTGAAAGTGAAAAGGTTTTTCAATAAGGACGCTATCAGCAGACATCAGAGCTGGAAAGAGTTGATGGCGGGATGAGAAGCCGAGAGCATTCCAATAGATTATGGATGCTCTGTAAGCTCTGGTTGGTTTGAGATGTATAGAGGGTTTCAGACCAACTAGGGTTTCAAATGAAGAAGATGATGCTAATCTGCAACAATGGTGACGATGATACATCATCATTTTCACCCGCCTCATCGTGAGATTGTTAGTCTGGTTAGTTCAAGAGAGAGAAGCGCTAGGGTTTATTTCTGGAGAGAAGAGCTAGGGTTTATTTCTTTTGCTTGCCGTAAACAAAGTGTTTTCACGCCAACAGAAGAGAGGCTCTCTCTCCAGTCTCCACTACAAGCAGGCTAGTACGTAAGTTGCAGGCTTGCAACAGCTTTTTTTATTATTACGTTAATCCGTTAACTCAATCGTAGACGTCCATAATTCGATTTAGTGTCCACCGTTCGATTTAGTGCCCCACCCAAAACCAAAATATCTAGAAAGAAACCTCTACACCGTCGTGCCACCAAGTGATAAGGCCCCAACCAAAAGATTTTACGGGTAATCAGGGTTTCGAAAAAAAAAAACAATACTCATGGTTGCCCCAAAACTTTCAAGGGATGTTTCAATTGGAAAATGATTTTTGGACGGACTAAAAATTAGAAATGGTGCCAGAATGATGTGGCAAGTGGAACCATTATCATTTTCCTTCCAAAAGTGGTTTGAGGGCTTTTCTAATTGATGTGGCATATAGGACCGATCAACCAACTATGCTTCTGACACCAATTCTTGTATTTGGTCAGTCCAAAAAGCATTACTCGTTTCAATTCTAGTCAAAATAAGTAGACTTCAAAAATCTATCCTTCCTCTCTCTTACCGTATTGTTAGAACCCTAATATTTGAAACCTTTTGTGACTAATAGAGATGGGAAGTGTGTTTCCTTTAGTAGTTGAAACCTTAGATCCTTGGAGAGTTTTCTATGCCTGTAAACAACATGCTTGGTTGATTTTAATCACTATTCAATCTATGGTTGATTTTAATCACTATTCAATCTATGGTCTTCTCTTCTCTTTTGTAGGAATCTATTGGTATAATGGTTTATCCTCTCGTATGGATGAAAGTAAGTTTTTCTCATAGTTTTATTTACTTTGATGTTTTGATATTATCTTTGATTTGTTTACTTAATCCCTCCTCATGAAGTTGAGGGATCTTGTTAAAGATCACAGGCCGAATATCTGTATGTGATTTTGTTTACTTAAAACCTCAAAGCTACAAACTTGTCATTTCTCATCACACTTTGAAGTCCTTAAATGACTTTCAAAAGCCATGAAAACTTTGTGATTTCTTTTTAGTTGTGGACTGTTATTTGTTGGATATTTACAGTTACAAAATTTAATTTTTGCAGGGGAAACCAGCTTTAAGGTCCCAACCAAGGTTCCTATCCAGTATTAAGGACTTGATAGATCAAGGAGATTTGTAACTTTTTAAGTCATTTAGATTTTGGCTGAAGTAAATTATACATGGTGGAGCAATAGCACTCCTACTTTTGCAGATATTTATGTGAACGACAAGTTCTCTCTCAATGAAATTACAGTTACAAAATTTTAATATTTTTACAGCAGACCCATTAGGTTAACTTATAAGAGACAAGCTGATGGTATCGGAGACCTGATTTTAACCATGAGATATGGAGGGGTTGGTGCCGCAGTGCCATTGGGGAGGATGTTTAGGTTCACTGGCCCCACAGGCCATTGTATCCGTTCTCTTACATAAATGTGCTGATTGATTGATTTGATCTGGTTTCAGAAGGCAAGGAGAGCTCTTCGAGCACTTAAAAAGCTTGTAATCAATAATCTCAAAACGCTTCTTTCAGGACATACTTTCACAGACCCATTAAGTTGTTAGAGAGCACCCGCCACATGCAATACCCTATGAATAGTGTTTGTACAGAAACAAAGCAAATTGATCAATTTCCAGCATAGTTTTGTATAGGTGTTGAGTGTCAATCGAGATGTGGGACAATTAATCTCTAACCTTCCAAATTATGAACTTCATTTCCAAGGGATTTTTAAATCTAGAAGACTACAATACATTAGTTTATCAACATATTCAAGGCATGTTTCCTAAAAGATGCAATGTTAGTTTTATCACAGTCACATTCTAATAAGCAAGCAACATGAAGCTCTAAAAAAGTTACAGTTAATATGGCTCGCCTTGAGCACGTGCATGCATGTAAAAAATTAACTTCAGAAATGGATGAAGATGCAGCCCGGAAAAGATTGCCTTCTCGATGCTGCGACCAGACTACCTGTACTGGCGGGCATTTCTGCAATTACATATATGCTAGTTTCTCAGAGGGGATAACTTGCCAAGCTAAAGAGAAATCGACAGCATCAAAAGGTAGAGATGTACGAACCTTTTAAGAATTTTAATTGCCTAATTAATGAATCCCTCCTTTGAATAATCTTCAATGGCACCAAATAAGAAGACAAACATAAAATTTTCAGCCTGCAACTTTTATCCCTACCATCTCGTCGATTTTTGAGCCTTTATGCTGAAACAATTCAGGGAAAACGCATAGAGTTTAATAGTTAATAACCACAAGGGTTTGAAAGAAAAAAAAAATGCAGGTTTGAACAAACATTTATAAAAAAAGAAGGGCGGGAAATGTTGGCACACAACAAGGAGTCGAAATTTAACAATATTATAAGTTGTTACCAATCATATGTTCTTTACCTTACTTTTCTTGTGTTTGTGGATATCAGTGAGATCTTCGCCGCCATCATGCTTCCTCTTCTGAAAAAAAAAAATGGATATATTGATGATGTGAGGCTCTTAAAGCAGCTTTAAGTAGTATCTTGAGATGAAAATGAGGCAGGACACCCTGTTTTCTATTGGATTTGATCTTGAATAACTACCATACATGTACAAATGCACATGCTCATCAATCTGAGAACACACGCATATCCTTGAATCCTTGACTGGTAACTTTAAATACATTTCAATGGTCAATATAAATCAAGGAAACTAGTCCAGAAAAGTAAAGAGAATGTCCATTTGAAGATTAGGATGACCAATTTCTGGGATAAAGACTATGTACAAGCAGGCTTTTGGCATTGTATACCTCGTAGGAAAGGGAGGTCACTATAGTATAACGGACCCAGGACTATAAGACTGTTCAACTTAACCATTACATAACTACTGCAATTTGTTCTTGTATTAGCACCGTTTAACAACAAGGAGTATAAGACAGTTTATCTTTTCTCTTTCCAGCATTGCAGATACATAACTACTGCAATTTGTTCTTGTATTAGCACCGTAATGGATGCTCCATGTGGCAGCCACACGTCGCCCACAAAGGGCACAAGTATTACCAAATAGTATTGGCGGTTTCCTTATTTACTAACTTCTTGGTTCATATTGGTTTTGCTAGTAAAAAAAGGTCAAAAGATGAAAAAAAAAAAAAAAGAATAGGAAGTTGAGAAAAGCAAGAAGAATGATGTCCAAACCTTATCATGGTGTTTCTTTGAGTGTTCACCAGATTCATGATGTCCACTTTTATCCTTCTTCTTGTCCTTGTCTTTTTCTTTACTGCGGTCCTTGTGACGGTGTTTGTGTTTCTTATGCTCCTTGTCCTTGTCCTTGTCCTTATCCCTGTCCTTGTGCTTCTTGTGCTTCCTCTCCTTGTCTTTAGACTCACTTTTTGATTTTCCAGCAATTGTAGGGATCCCTTTCTCTGCCTGTTGAACAATGGCACATATTGATCAGCACTTCCGCACATAATTACCAAAGGTATAGTAGTACTAACAAGTAGATGTGCTGAAGCATTTGCAGCTAGCAAGTGTACAAAGTGGGAATAACAGTCTGTGAGAAAAAAACACGACAAGCTACACAATAATCAACAGCTAAACCAATAAATGAAATCCAGAGTGATTGTGGTTCTTACAGAAGGCAGATCTATGGGGCCTGCTTCTCTCAGCTGAAACGCTTTGCTGAGAGTATCCAAGTCAAAGGGCTGTATGTGAGCGTTTCTATCTCTTGTGTATGAGGTGCTCTGGAAGAGCTGGTCTAATTCCATCCCCTCCCCTTTCTTAATTTCTGTGTCTCCCACCACACTGTGGAGATAATGGGTATCCGAGATCGACAAAGGAAGTGACCTCTTGCAGAAGAAATCATGGTGTGCCCACAACTTGTAGTGGTTTATCAGATCCACAGCACCAGTAAGCTCCCTGGGCCCTGAAGGTTGAAACAAGAAACCTCAATTAAACCCGATGTCTTAAAAAATTTGAATTCCAGAAATGAAAAAGAGCAGCACCAAATTTGGGCGTACACCAAAACCAGTTATAAGTGGCTTATGTAAAATAGAGCTGTCCGAAAATAATCCTTACCCTAGGTCCAGAATCTTGCCAAGGTTAGGCCAGGACCTTCCTGTAACTCTCCTTTGATTTTCTTTCTGGGATATTATTTCCTTTTCTTGTAATAGGAAAATATAACTTGTATTATTCTTACCAATTTAATACAATGATATGGTTTTCAGAAAAAAGAATAAATTGGCTCATAACTAGATCCTGAAATAGTCTAGCAATTTTTATTTGATATTGGAAGTAATAAACATCCCAACAGAGAATACATTAGGTTTGTTTCAGTTGAATAAAACCAGTATATGAGTTTAAACAAAGAAATACATGTAACTTCTATACGAGAGACCTGATAACAGACCTCATGTTACCATTAATGCCAAAGAATCGACTGAAATAAACTCTCTTACCAATGGAGAAAGACTAATTAGCCTCAGAAGTCCTATTGGACTCTTGCTTCACGCAACAATGCCAACAAATATATGATTTGATCTCATTTTTATAAAGAAAAAGTACATAATCATTATTAGTTGCTTTGCTGAAGAACTCCAAATAGTTAAGCTCAAATAAACCCAATAGAAAGAGAAAAGAGGAGAACAATTCAAGAAGCCCTGTATGTCCTAAAGTTACCTCTTCCAAACTTCTTGCCTTCAGGATCCATTAGAGCAGAGGCAAAAATAGCTGGTAGTTTTTATCTGAAGTAACAAAAGGACGATTTAACATCAAATTTTTCATGTTACAAAAATTTCAGCAAAACAAATCCACTAGCAGGTCATCCACTGGAGTACAGAAGTTGAGTAGGTAAACTTTTCTTATATTTTATCGTTTTTATAAGCAAGGCCAATACATATCCAACAATCTTAACCACTTATTATTTCTTCACATCGAGACACCAAATTTAGAACAATCCACAAACTAACCAATTTATATTACACTCTACTAGAGACGCATAATCATATTCATAGATGTATAATGTAAGAACTAAGAAGTAAAGCAGGTGTACATACAGTGTCCATCATCATTGAAGTTAACACAAAATGGTACTCTAAGGATAGTAATCTACAAGATAGAAAAATAAGAAAATCTAGGGTATAGGATAACAATGTCTAGAGAGAGAATAATAATCAACACCAATTGCAGTACCAACTAGAACCCAACATCTTTCACTCTTACAAATAAAACAGACCAAATGTAAAACCATTAACAAAAATTAGTAACTTTGTAGCAGAAAAACAAAGAAATTCCAGAGAGTAAGAGCAAGTAATACCTCATAATCATCAATAAGTCCAGCAACAAACCCTTACTATCAGCTAGAAATAACTTAATGATTCCCGACCAAATGCCACCAAAGATTAGGATTTTCACAAATCTCGTTCCTTTCTGCAACAACAATTCATGTGGATACCTCAAATTCTCGAAGGGAAGTAGTATTCGAAAAATTAAACAACAACCAAGAAAAAAAACAGAGAAAAAAATGAAACCCTCGAATTAAAAAGTTAAAAAACGCCCATTTCTATATCGAAATCGAAGAAACAATCGAGAAAAACCAAAACCCTAATTGTTCGAAATTGAAGGAACAGAAATGTAATAATTGGAAAGCAAGTACTAACCAAAATCAGCAGTTGTAAAGAGTTGGATATCCAAATCTGACAAAGGTGGACTTGGGGACCCAAATTTTTTGAAAGAAACAGATCGGATTGACTAATTGATCGATCAAAATCTAAAGAAGGATGCGAAGAAGAGGAAAGAGGGCCTGTCTGAAAAACTTATTAAAAAACCTATTTTTGGTATAATCTCGAGCTATAAACATAAGGACAAAATTGTAATTAAATAACACCAAGTGGGAAATGAGGTTAAGAGCTAAAATATTTAAATCTTCATCTATTCCCACTCCCTCCAAGATTTTTTATTTTTTTTTTGAAAAATGAGCTTATTTTTACGAGATCGATAACTTGATACAACTAAGAATTGAATGTGGGATTAATCTAAGACCCTTTAAGATCTTGCCCTAGCTCTTATTTCCTAAAATATTTCAATCCCACTAGATTAGCATTATTATTTTTGTTTTTCTATCTAAAATGCAAGGAATGCATTATTAGGGACTAAGAAAAACTTAATAATAAAATAGATACAATCATATTTTCTAATTTTTGTCTCTTAATAATGACTTTTGCTGATTAGTTAAAATGTAAAAAAGACACTATTAATAATTAATAACGTAAAAAAATATTCCCAACTATCACCAAACATATGATTTTTTGCCATATCGACCCTTTCTCGTGCAATTAACATACTATTCATATCAAAATTCATTATTTTGTTTGTCAATTGTATATCTACCTATCCAAATCGAACTTTTACTTCCAATCACTAATCAGTAGTAGGTGTAGTATGTGCATACGTATGTGACTTTACCAACTTTTACATGTTTAAATCGTCTTAAAATGTGTTAAAACCAAAATGCAAAAATGATCATCATTAATTACAAATTTGGATAGTACATGCATAATATGAATTTCGTATTTAGTTGAAAATGTTGCTCCCATGGATTGCCGCGCCAATTTTCATTGGAAAATTTTGAAAGCGCACCCCTAAAGTTTCATGGTTGATGCGAATTGGCTTGACTGAAGCTTGAAGCCCGCTACTAAAATTTATAGAGCCCGCCCTCCTTTATTTTGATTTTCTTGTTAAGTCCCATCCATTTATCTATAACTTTTTTCTTTTCTTTTCTTTTTTTATTATTAAATTTTTTTTGAGAATCTATAGAATAAATATTGACATATTGTCCCCAACTTAACTATATTTTCATTGAATTTGGGCTTGCAGCCTACAAGCNTACCCAACTGTAAGTAACTTCATTTTCACAGTCAGTTTCTCCTCAAAATATTTTTCGGAAATCATCAATCATTAACATGACATATTGTCCCCCAACTTAACTATATTTCTATTGAATTTGGACTTACAGCCTACAAGCACCACTATACAATGTGGGCTCATTCTTTTTTGGGCCCTCCCACAGCATGGGGTATTGTCCCCAACTAAATCATCTTCCTATTGGTCTTAGGCCTATATACATAAATGGCATCACTGCTTATAAGGTGCAGCCATCCTCATATTTTACTCGATCAGTCTTATGGTAATTATGTAGAATTAATCCAAGGTTCTAAATTCCAATAATGTCAACAATTTTATTTGAAATTGAATTGGAACACGCTCTTAACCCTCCCCGCGCCAACTTGTGAACCTTTGGACTTGTCCATTTTTTTTTTTCCTTTTTTGAGCTCATAAATATAAGAAATATTAAGAGACTTAAAGATAAAAGGAGCTAGCTTCAAAACATCATCAAGACCAAACATCTCAACCAGATTAGCACGAAGCGTCCCGAGACTTTGAGCATCACTCAAACATTTGGGCTTGAAAAGTTCTACAAGTAAAATACGTTTGATTTGACTATCACAGGATTCACAGTTTCACACATTCACACTAGTGAGTTGTGACACTACTACTATATATATATATCAGCCAGGTTCTACGGGGTCTGGTGACCACTGCACAACCGATATATTTAAACATGTATTGAATCGATCAAACCGCCCCCCCTATAATATTATTTTTTGCACCCCAAACAAACACCCAAAAGGTGGCCGAAATTTCTCTTGTACATGTTATCTCGTGTGATTTAAGGGTCAAAAAAAAACCAAAGCTTTAAGGGTCAATATAATCATATGCTTCCCCTCCCGCGGACGTTCCTTCAGTTCAAATATATAATGATATATGCTGTCTTTTTATTTGTTAGGGTTTACTATGTGTGCTTAATTAATAAATCTTCACGCGTTTTGATTAGTCCTACTTAAAATTTTTATTAGAAGGTATGATTAATATTTAATTTAATTTTTTCAGAGTGAAAACTAGATTAAATAAAAATAAAAAGAATTATAAACCATATTTGCAGAAAAAAATGTAATCCTAAATAACGTGAACACCATCGCATGTTGTTCACGGGCTCCCAATCAAGTTTGTAAAAATATATAAAATATAAACACATGTACCCACACCATTCACATGTCTTCAAGCTGATATCTCGTGTGTTTTTTTTTTTTTTTTTTTTTGTCTATTTTGATAATGAGACTAGATAATATTAAAAAATAGAAAAATATCTCTGTGACATCTCTGTGTTTGGTAGGTGGTAGAAACTATTCAAGAGAAGAAGCAGAAAAAAAAAAGAAAAAAAAAGAAAAAACGCAAATAGAGTAAATTAATGAATAACGTTCACGATAAAATCTCTATATTAATAGCATTAAGGGAACCTAAAAAGCCTAATACATCCATTTCAAAATTTTGAACCAGTTTTATGAATCTATAATTACTTTTTTTTTTTTTTCGCTAAGCAATCAAAAAAACATAATGATATGCACAAAAAATTACAGAAGGCAAAAAGGACCCTAACCACAAAGACAACAAAAAAAGGGGCACAACAAGGGGAAGAGCTCGCTTGTCCCCATCAATCATGTGCAAGGCAACTACGTACCCCGCCCCTAAACAAATCCGAAATACAGACTATCCATGGACTCCAGGCTATGAACCATGTTTATGATTACCTATACACTTTTACTTTTATTGCAAGAAATTTTTACAAGTTGTTTCCATGGTTTAGATTTAAGATCTGAAGTGTATATAGACTATTTAGTTGTTGTTCGTTTTTTAATTTGTCCAAACTCAAATCTGAAAATTTTCAGATTATTTGTTTCTCTTCTAATATGTAGATTTAATTGGGACTTATGTATCCTCTTAAAATCGTCAGCAGAGCCGAAGTTTAAACAATATGTATATATATTCCCTTAACTACATTTACTGGCCATCCTATTACTAAAGTATTTTTTGACCAAAAAAAAAAAACATATTAAACATCAGTAACAAAAAATAAATGGCAGAAAAACTAAAAAATGTCTAAAACTTTCAGATTTCAGATTTAGAGTGAAAAAGGAAAAGAAAAAACAAACACAGCCTTTATATCGATAAGTAGGACAAACACAAATATTATCTTTTACAAAAACAATACCGAAAACGTGGTGGAAACTATACTTCAATATGATGACATATGCTTGTAGTTAGGGGTAGTTCCGATCCAGCATACTATTATAAGTCGACAAGTGCACCCTGTGAGTGCATAGATTTTTAGAGTCAATTTTGATCTAGAAGTGTTTAGTCATACACCTCAAATCCACTAAAATTTGGTTTGGGTTTGGGTTTGGGGTAGGGCACGACCAGTAGAGCGCGAACATTTATCGTGGAAATGTTACGCGCTGCGAAACATTTCCGCGAGTCAACGATGGAATTAAAACCCAAAATGCAAGACCCTTATTCTTCCTCATTTCAACAACGTCGAGAAAATGTTACGTGACCTGTCGCGTAACATTTTCACCAATTGGGCCTGTCGCATGAAAATTTTGTTTAGCGTGAATCTTTCGCAGATACTCCTAACCCCTAAATCATACCCCAAACTAGTGGTTCAAGTGAAGGGTCGGAGGTTTTGATGCACTTACTGGCCATGACATGTTCATAGCTTTGAGGTTTTGTTTCCTCCACTGGCCGTGCTCGGATAGATCTCTCCAAATGATTTTCCAACCAAATGCAATAGCAACAATATATATATATATATATATTTTCTTGTTTTCCAACGTGTTGTAGCTGGGGACTCTTGCCAAAGGTGTCCCACATTAAAATTTGACCCATTACTCTTAATTTGTTTGTCAAATTACCCAAAAAGCAGCCTTATGGGTGACTCTATGGACCAATTAATTGTATCATGACCAATTAATTGTACCATGACCACCATCAACTTTATCATCATTTTGTCATCATATGCATGATAAGTTTCACCAACTATTTTGATTAAAGCTCAAACAGGATAGTTAAAAATTTTGGACAATTTAAATGGAGGACCTGATCATGGTAGGGTTAGGTAATTGTCATATACATATAACTCCAAATTTTTCAATAATTGGTACTTCCTTCCTCTAGCTTATTGGACAAAGATCCATAGAAGTTAATGCATGGTGATCAGATACTCAAAATTCAAAAGCTCCACTTATAAAGCCTGCATTATTGGGTCTTTGTAATGTACCTGATCCAAATTCTGTACTTGCTCTCTGGTTGGACAAAGGATGCATGGTAATTTATTTATGGCCTGCATTATTGGGTTCTGTACTTCAAATATATATTGGCATGTAATTACATGTACTACTTGTGTGGTGAATATATGGTGATGCTATCAATACTATGTATATATTTTGATGCATGCACTAATTAGATATTTCTTGTTGCCTAATAAGCCTGAATTATTTTTCTTGAGCCTGAAGGTTTCTTCATCTAGATTTAAATTTAGACAATGGGGTAGGTATATATGCTTGTATGTCATCCAATATTCCTTCTATGGTACAAACCTAAAAATATAAACACATAAATATTGATGTTTTATTTTTTATTTATTTTTTGTATAATAGGTTTTCTCATCTGATTGACTTGATGGTAGGTTTTTCTTTTTTTAAAAAAAAAAATTCAAGAGTTATTAATTAAGGTATGAAAGATTAAAATACCCCTGCTATTTTTATTTGATTTACTAATTTATTTCTAAAAGCATTTTAAAAAAATTTTGTATTATAGAAAGATAGAATATGAATATGATTTTTAATTGGCTTTAAATAATAATCATCAGAAAGATTCTTTTTATACAAGTCTAGCACTATGTGCATTCAGAACTTATTTGAAGTTTTCATAGACATTTACTCAAAGCTAAGAAGTTCTTTTTATAATTTTGTAGAATTAGCAGGTAGCATATGCAGTTTGCATATGTTATACTTCTGATGAGAATTTAGAGAGACAAAACATCGTCCGACCCGTCAACACTAAATCCGACACTTAAACAAGTCGGAATTAGTATTGAACATTTATGACTTATTACTCCTAACTTCAATCCTGTTAGGTTTAGATCGCTTCATTATTTTATAATCAAATCCAACCACTCATCTAGGGTGGACCCTAATCATCCTACCTGTTACCAAGTCTAGATGAAATGTACATGGAACGTCTATACAATATACTATATCTGGTCTACTAGTTAATTTGGTAAAGAGTCTCGATTTAATATTCCCATGCTTTCACATTTTTGTGTGCCTGGCTAGCTGTGGGATATGATATTCACGTGCGCATTCCAATCACACGGGGTAACGAGTTTTAACAGGAGCTTCATGATTATATATTACAAGTAATTTACCGACCAAAAAAAATATCTCTATATATAATGAGGTTGGCTTATTTTGAGCCGTGTTACACTTGCCAATGTGGTCATATAGAATTGATCCAAGGGCTGACTTTTTTTTACGATGATCTACTCAACGTCTAGATCACATCAGTATATATACTGTCATCAGTGGGCCCACCTGNTTTTTTTTTTTTTACTTCTTTTTAAGAAATATCAAATATATCATGTCTTATTATTTATTTGTTTTAACTTGGGTTACACTTGCTAATGTGGTTATATGAAATTGATCCAAGGGTTAACTTTTTTTTACGATGATCTTCTCAACGTCTAAATCACATCAGTATATATACTGTCATCAGTGGGTCCACTTAATATCCTACTCATTTGTTTACACTTGGGTTATACTTGCTAATGTACATGGTCATATGGAATTGATCCAAGGGCTGTTTTTTTTATGATGATCTTCTCAATGTCTAGATAACAATAGCATATACACTGTCATCAGTGGGCCCACCTAATATATTTTTTATTCTTACACTTTACTTACACATGTTTGTTCACTATGTAAGATGATTCAAGGGATAATTTTTGTGACCATGATCTCATCAACGTTCCCTTTTGCTAAAAAGCTTTTAGTGTCTTCTTTTTCTTAAAACTCACTTCAAATTTACACTCCACTTACACCAGTTCTTAGGCTCACTAAATTATAATCCAATGGTTAATTTTATGTGAAGATGATCTCTTCAATGTTCAAATCATATCAGCCCATGCATGGTTTTCTCCAAATAGAACCACATACAACCATATTTCTATAATAATTACACTCGATCCATATGAATGGAAATATGGAACTGATTCAAACGCTAATTTTTTGTGATGATGATCTTCATTGCTCATGAGAATCCTACGAGATAGTGTAAAAAATGAATAAGCGCATTATTACTAGAGAAAAATTAATAGTTTATGTAGTGAGTAGGTTTGTGAATGAGTTAACCAAATAACGCGCCATATAATTTACCAACTATCACGCTATGCACATATGAAAAGAAAAATTAAGTTTGTTGGAGGAAAGCCACCCGCGTGTGGGGGCTAGTATATATAAGACACATAATTTTTTTTTTTTGATAAAAACACATAATTTAATTGAAATTAGTCAAACAATTAAAAGTTTCTTAAAGCAAAAAAATTTGTAAAGAAACCTCAAAATAAAAACCTTTACCTCCTTTGTGTTTACAAAATTTGGAAAAAGGTTACAAAATATCTTTTTGGAGGATGTGCTCATCTTGATCGATTAGATAATACTTTTAAAAGATGGAGTCTTAATCATGACAACCCTCCCCTCTTTTTCTCTCTAAATATAAATATATATAGATGGTTTAAATAATTATGAGGGAAAGATTTTGTGTAAGAAATGGTCCTTGTCCTAGATTAACCAAACCCATGCTCATCCTCTGATGGGCCTTTCAATTATAATACGTCTCCATCCTTTGACACTATATTTTATTGAGCTATGAATGAGAAAGGAAGACCTAAAGTTAAACTAAAAGGTCTTCTTGATTTCCTTTTTGTGGCCTTTTTTTTTTTTTTTCCATCAACTCTCTTTGTATTCTTTTGGTTTGATAGTTTCCTTAGTCTGCAACATAGGGTTCCAACTATTACCACTTGGTTTTGTTAAATGGGAACTGATATTTCAACCCAATTTTTACTAGTTCAGTTTAATAACGATCGATTTTTATACATAATTAATAATATAAAATAATTTGTCAGTTATATAGAATTAACAACACAATCATAAAATTACTTATTGAGTTCATAAAACTGGCACATCATTTATAAAATTTGTATTATCAATTCCACTTAATTGATGAATAATATGACCAATCTAATAAAATATTGGGCTGAAATATCTAGACCTTTATTAAATAAAGTTTTGCATTAAGTAAAGCTAATTAGTTGTGTCACGAAGAGTCACCATAAGGTTGGTCATTTTCACATTATTAACGGAGGAGAGTGGGAGCTGCTCTAATTAAATTACACTACGCAACGTAAAATTATATTTTAATTAAATATTAATTAAGAAACCCCTACCTAATGGAGGAGGGGGTGGGTCATGTTGGATCCACCATTATGTCATTACCCTTCAAAGTAATAAGTCAGTGTACTACCCGTCACAATGCGAATCATTCGGTACTAAATAATCAGTACTAATTAATCACTCATAGTCCAAATGTTGCAATCATTGGGTTTTATAGAATGTCAGCTTGTGTATTATTTTTACATTTTGGGGGTAATATGCATATGCAACCTTATGTCGTATTAAGAAAAGTCTAATATACCAACAATCCGATGGTCCAATGGTTTGGATACTCGATCGAATGTGTGAGTTCTTGGATCCTATACCTAATATATAAGTGTTGTTTGTTGTAGGTATTTGATTTTGTGTAATAGTTAAGAGTTTTGGAGGACTACGAACGCACAATTTATGACTCCGAACATTCAATTGATTTTTTTTTTTATGTGTCCATCTTTCGCTCTTATTTGTACTTTGTAATTATATAAAAAATATAATTCAACACTTATTAGTTACGATGATGATAGAGTTACCGAAAAATCTACAGAATTTTCTATCGAAGGCATAATAATTTTACCGTCAGATTAACTTTCGATAGAAAATTTTGTAGAATTTTACTGTAACTTTAGCATTATTCTATTAGTTACTAGGGCAAATTTCAATGAGGAACGCAAACCAAGTTTTACCAAATACCACCTTGGAGATTGCTAAATATTTTGAGAACTTGTTTTATTTGATAAAAATTGAAAATTTTGAGAAATGACTATACTATCACTAGTAAGTATTGGTCCAACTGGCATGGGAATATCTTTGTAAAATCTAAAAAGTAATAATAGATATATGTAAAATATACGTGCTGCGCATTAATTATATGCTTTCAACATAACAGGGCATCTTTGTGCTATCCCATATATAGTAGAAAAATTATATGCCATGACTTCAATTACTTAAAGATTTTTTTACTTTTTTTTTGTAGTCAGGAGGTGTCCTCACCCTTTGGGTTGGACTAATCCCCCTGGTCGCATGCCCTGGCCTACACAGAAGTTTCCCAACATGCAACTGGGTAAGTCAAGAATAATCTTGGTGGATTGGCCACTGGGGGTTTCGAACCCACGACCTCTTTGAGGTGTGTGTCTTTACCACTAGGCCACCCCCTTAGTGGTTAATTACTTAAAGATTTAATTAGTATGAAACTATT
>MVGT01000492.1:258335-278386 GCA_002174775.1 Macleaya cordata | reverse complement strand
TTTTTTTTCTAATAAACCTCTATCTTAATTATTCGACCATATATTAATCATTATCATTATCAAAAGAAATATGCAATTGTGTTTCTTACAAGTTAATTACACGGTTACATCACTTTGCATAATTGCATTAAACTCAAGAAACGTCGTGCGTGCCAGTGTTGTGATGAAATCAGAATAAAATAATTATTGGATTTAAGAGTGATAGTTAAACTATTTCATCCTGCTCGTAAAATTTTAAAGAGGGTATACTCCTTAATACAACAGCTCGATCCTGACTTTTTGATTCTCGTACTCACCATTATAGTGCATAGTTTTCGCCTTATGCAGTAGAGTGAGGGTAGCATAATGAACCGAGTATTTGAATTTATACATTGATACAAATATTTAGACCTTAGTAATTAGAACCATAACACAGGAGTGGTGCCCCTGCTCTAGAATCTCGCCCTATCGCTTTGAATCATGTTCTACCGCTTTTGTTCCAAAAGTATTTCAAAACTACAAATATTTTTTAAGTGGCCGTTTCAACATTTTAACTCCCACACTTTCATTCATGCTCCGTACTCACACCGCATCCACCCTCCAAATATAACAAAGAATGACTCTAGGGTAGATTGATACAATAGAAACCTCTAACAAAATGCCTACTCCAAAATCCAAACTTTGGCAAAAAAAAGTACATTCGGTAGTATTGCAATAAATTTTTTTTTCTATAAAAAAGAAAAGAAGTGGGAGCTTACGCTGCCACGTGGTCATATCTGGTCCCTTAATCATCTACATGTGTCTTGCCATCAAGAGGTCACGTATGCACTTGCTACCAATCAAAAAATCTGGAATACTTCAATTATTGTCGGGAATAATAATAAGGTCTTGTGTGTTATTTAACATATTCAGACAGATGATGACGCGACACGTGTATGAAGTAGTGGATTCTAACCTTTTGATTGAGATTTAAAGACCAAAACATCCTTGTGTTAAGGTCCAAATAAAGGGTAGTTCCGTAATTGTATGGCTATAGAACTAGAAGCCGTGCAATTTGGAATTCCAATTTGGCTAACAAAGCAAAAAAGAGTGTCTAGAAATGACAGCTACAACAACAAAAGCTTTCTTAAAAAAAGTGGACCTTCCAAGTTCCAATTAAACCTCCACAAGTTAATTAATTAAGAGATGGCTTATTAAGTCCTACTTTATTCAACCCAATCTAAGCTCTTTGTTTTGTCACTCTTATAATAGGATGATTCAACGGCTAATTTCATATAAAGATGTTTTTCTTTACAATACAGAACATTGTATCTAAAAATTAGTCTATTCTAAAAACTTTAACTTTTTTAAATCATTCATTAGAAATTTATAGTCTGTTTGGACAAGGGATTTGGGGGAGAGATTTTGTGGGGACGAGAGATTTGGTTGAAAAATTATGTTATTTTTTTTCTCAAAATTCCTGATCCCCACAAAATCCATCCATAAAATCCCTTGTCCAAACAGACTATTAGTATATTTTAGACTTTCTTTTTTTATTGTTGATTTTCGATAAATTTTTGATAGGTTTAACAATCTTAGAACGGATTGATTTCACTATATATAATATAATGATCTACATGCTGAAAAAAATATCATCACCTGAAATTAGCCACTGGATCAACTCAACCTGAATTCCATTGGCTTGAATAAGGTGGTGATTAGTAACCCCTTTCATCAGGAGTGCTATTTTATGCACCCACATTATATGAGGGTGCACATCACCGCCATCTTCTATTCATTTACTGCTACGTAGTCAACTCTACTTATCTTTGATTGCCATCATCCATTCATATAAAGTGGGTGCACAAAATAACACTCTTTGATTAGTTAATTAATAAAGTGAACTTGATTAGGGTGTCATTTCTCGTGCAGATTTTTATATTGGCAGATGTAAAATTCAACACTGATGATGCGGCCAGTCAACATCGCTATTCAATATTTTGCTTCTTAAAACAATTATTAGACCTGGTAATATTAGTTTCGTGCGTGGAAGTATCATCAAATTTAATTAATCTTCACTAATACACGTTTTAAAACAAGAGATTAGAGACGACGTTTCCCCTATTTAAACCCCCTCCCCTGCTCTTCTTCTTCCTCCCCACTCGTTCATCCTTTGATCTCCATTACTTTCATTTTCTCTCTCTAACTCCGTAAAATCCTCTTTCATTAGCTCCTTCTTTCTCTCTCTAGCTCCGTAAAACCCTCTTTCAGTAGCTTCTTCTCTCTGTCCAATTGGGTGAATTTTGTATCTGGTACGTACGATCTCTTCGTCATCTGTAAAGATTATGTTTTAATGCAATGTAGGTCGAATGTTTTTGGACATGTCTCTGAAAATGCGGATCTTTTTAATTGTTGAAACCCGGAAACCTTAAGGTTACTGAAGGTTTGATTTTTTTACGTTGCAAAAAAGATTTTGATCTTGAGATTATTAGGTGATTTCGTTTTCTTTTTTTTTTTTTTCTTCAAAATGGTCCTTGTTAGGGCTTGGGTTAAAGTTGCATGATTTCATTTTTAGATTTGAAGTTTCAAGTTAAAGAATTTAAAATTTCAAAGATATTTCTTTGCGTTTTTGGTTTTCATTTTTGATTTATTGGTAATCATTTTAGATTTCTCTGCAATTCTTTGGGTCTCATATCCACAAATGGTGGTTTAGGCTTTGGGTATTTTTTTTTCTTTTGAAATGTTAATGGTTCTTGGTTTCCTTAAAGGACTTAAAAATTTCAGTTTCTGGTCTTTATATTATAACTGATGCCTGGGGATTTACCAGGATAGGTTTGATTTTAATAAGAGTCATCTGAAGTTTTAAAGTTTAAATTTTCCGCAAAAAAATGTTCCGGGAATATGCTCTAATTATACTTCTTCAGATGCTCTATAATGGTAATTACCATATCTCGAAGTTTTTAGTCCATACGTTTATGAGTATATATTAATTTGGACTTGATCTTTCTATTTGAATGTTTTGTGTTTCAATTTGGTTTTTGAAGAATATCTGTTGTTGTTTGATGGTATGTTCATGTTTCTCTCTAACAAAGGGTCTGAAACTTCAAAAGATGGTACCTTTTTCAATGAAATTCTTTTATACTCAAAATGGTCAAATTTTTATTCTGGGGTTAACCTCCTTTTTATGCCCTAGATTTGCAGTTTGATAATGAAAGATGGTCTCTTTCGCCCAAAAGCTTTTCTTCTGCTTACATGAACTTTAATTTTTTATTTTTCAAGTGACAACTTTATATGCTAAATGGTTTGAACTCCCTGATATGAATTGTATTTGGTTCTTTAAATATATTTTGTGGAAAGAGCATTACCTTTTAATTAAATTTTTAGGTTTCCTAGCTTTTCTTCAGCTCAGTGGTTGGTTTTCATTTGGTTGGAAATTTAATATTGAGATGGTACTTGAAATCAAAACATAAACCACTCAAATTAGTACTCTACTATCAATTCATTTTAATCTGTGGTTGTGAATTGCCTTTCATCTTGGCCCTTTTCAATCTTTAGTGTTTTACCCAAGTCAATATGGGGTCATATCTAATTTTTAACCATTTATCAAAATGAATTCTGTATTTTTAAAGAAATAAATTATTAAAGAAATAAATTCAACTCTCAATAGCTTCTTTGTTCTGATATAAACTGTATACTTGGGCTTACTTCTGTTTGTTCCTTGTCTAGTTCCTTTGATCGAAATGGAATACGTTGATTGTTACCAACAGCCTCAGAGGACTAAATATGACTGCCTCCTGTTTGGTAAGGTTTCTAACCTAGAAGCTTTTCAGATTTTAAAATTGTTATCTATGAGGACTATTTTTTAATGAATGTTGTTCTTTAACTTTCAGATCTAGATGATACCCTTTATCCCCTGAGTTCTGGTTTATCTGAAGAATGCACCAAAAATATAGGAGGTTTGGATTCATGATGATTCTTCATCCAAATTTCTTTTGTACATCATTAGTTTCTTCTTATAATTCCTTTTTCCTGGATGCTTCTTTTGGTTCTAGATTATATGCATGAAAAGCTTGGCATAGAGGAGAGCAAAATCCCTGAAATGTGTAATTTTCTCTACAAGACATATGGTACAACAATGGCTGGTCTCAGGGTATGATTTTGATTTTCCCTGTTACTGATGTATGTTATAAATGTTTCTAGAATGAGCAGTGGGGTTAACTCTCTCTGTTTTATTTGTTTCTCAATTTTCCTCAGGCCATTGGTTATGATTTCGACTATGATGAATACCACAGGTGCAAATTGTTACTCACCTTTTCTGTTCTTAATGTTCTAATTTAATTATTTAATACACGATTTAACCTTCCATTATACTTTCCTTTTACAGTTTTGTTCATGGGAGATTACCATATGAAAATCTAAAACCGGACCCAGTTCTAAGAAACCTTTTACTAAGCCTGCCTTTCCGGAAAGTTGTAAGTTCTCTATCACCAAATAGAAAACCTAGCAATGGTTTTTTTTTTACCATCTTTGCGTCTTTGTCAATAGATTTTCACAAACGCAGATAAGATCCATGCAGCCAAAGCTCTTAGCAGACTCGGGTTGGAAGGTTGTTTTGAAGGCATAATCTGCTTTGAGACGCTGAATCCCACCCACAACAACACTATTTCTGATGAGGATGAACCTAACACCAAACCTTTTGACATAGTTGGACACTTTTCTCAAACTAACTCTGAATCAGAACTTCCAAAGACACCAATTGTCTGCAAACCATCTGAAGCTGCTATTGAACATGCTCTCAATATAGCCGACATCAACCCGCAGAGAACAGTAAGATGATCAAACACTTTCCTTTGGAATTCGGTTGGACTAGAAAGAGAAGAAAAGTTTTGAGCTGTAAAAAGTTGGGTTCTTTGTTGCACCACCAACCTCCCTGTAGAGTCCGAATTTGATATGAACCCTGTAAGATGGGTAGCAATTCATTATCAAATTCTGGCTCCTCCCTGTCAGGCTAATGCTGTTGGAAGGTTGTCTTCAATGATTTTGCCAGATACCAGTTTATTCTCGTGGCAAAAATGGAAAATTGGATTTTTTTCTGAAATTTTTTAGAGGTCATTTATTTTGTGTCGTTGCTAATTTGCTGTTTTCTTTTCTTTTCTTTTTATTTTGGTTAGATATTCTTCGATGACAGCACCCGAAACATAGAGTCTGGGAAACGCGTGGGTCTCACCACAGTGTTGGTAAGTCATCCAAAAATTGGTAAATACTGAAAGACTCATTTGAGTTTTACAAAAGAAGTGATGGGGCATGTTGTTGTAGATTCGTCAGTTTAACAAGGTTGTGTGTTTATAGGTGGGGAGATCCCAGAGAACCAAAGGTGCAGATTATGCTTTAGAGAGCATTCACAACATCAAAGAAGCATTGCCTGAACTGTGGAACGCTGAGAAGAAGTCAGAGCAGGTGGTTAGCAAGGTTGCGATCGAGACATCTGTGATAGCTTAGCAACTTACAATAGTCATTATTGTCAAGATTTACACTAGGAACAGGAGAATCCACCCCCACATATGTCCTGTTCTTTGTTAGTGAAATGTGTAGATGTATCTTCTTCTCCTTGTAGTCAATCTTCAAATCATTAAATAAAAAGAGAAAAGGCAGGTTTCTTCTTTGAGGCTTCTTTGTTTTGGTTGTTATTCTGCTTGGTTACCTCCATCATAAACTAATAAACAAAATCTTCATGATCACAATCCTCACCTACCGTTTACCAATCAATCTCTATCTGGTTTTTTTTTTTTGCTGATCGATTGGCCCACGATGNGTTGCGATCGAGACATCTGTGATAGCTTAGCAACTTACAATAGTCATTATTGTCAAGATTTACACTAGGAACAGGAGAATCCACCCCCACATATGCCCCCTTATATTTTAGTGAAATGTGTAGATGTATCTTCTTCTCCTTGTAGTCAATCTTCAAATCATTAAATAAAAAGAGAAAAGGCAGGTTTCTTCTTTGAGGCTTCTTTGTTTTGGTTGTTATTCTGCTTGGTTACCTCCATCATAAACTAATAAACAAAATCTTCATGATCACAATCCTCACCTACCGTTTACCAATCAATCTCTATCTGGTTTTTTTTTTTTGCTGATCGATTGGCCCACGATGATGTCTCCATTTGCTTGTTGATGTATACCTATATAATGTCACTACAGAATCAAGAATTGTTTCACACTTGAGAGACAGAGTTGAAGAGATTGAAGCTGGACCTGATCACCATTAGTTTATCTGTAAAATTATGTCCTCTATTATTATTATTATTATTATTGAGTCTATCTCTAGATTTTTATATAATTGAAATAAGTTGAACCTCAGGCCAAAGAAGCTGATGCTAGTAGTTCATCTCAATCTCTTTGCATGATAAAAGAGATGGTGAGATGTCATGCATATGGGGACCTGTCAATCTGATTCCTAATTGTTTATAAATTTATGATCAACAGTTTTCCACTTATTTGGGAGTGATTGTAAAATTTTTGCTCCCCAAACTGCATACCAGATGAACGCCAAATCACTGTGCCGAAATATTATCACCTGGCCGTGTCTTTGGCCCCAGTAAAATCACCTAAATTTGGTGTCTTCTTCTATACATAATGCATTATTTTATTTTTTTCAATGTGTGATTCATTTTGTGTGGCCCTACACAACTCTTTAATAATCCCAATAACCTTGCATTATATAAGAAAGAGATATCTTCAATTCCATACGTTGAAGTCCAATCAATCATTATTAAAGTACAGTTTTATACGATTGCATACAATTCTTTACATGTTCTATCTATCTTATTTTTACACTCGGCTTACACCTATAATATGGGGCATGTGTAGAAATGATCTAAGGGCTTATTTTCTCTTATTTATGAAGATATTATGTTCATCGTGTAGATAAAAATCATACCAGAGATCATCTTCATGTGCACCCTAAAATTCAGTGTAGATGAGGTGAAAAAATAAATGTATTTGTTAATAGAGAAAAAGTGGTGTGTAACTGTTACTCCATATCTTGACTCTTAAGAAGGTCCAAACATGAGGCAAATATGAGAGGAGTTTGATACAGATCGATAATGTGTAGAGTTAAGTTCCAAACGCGTAAGAAACACAATAAGAAAACAAGGCCCAGATAGAAATAAGCATTATAATCGACATAAAGAAAGAGGAGAAATTCATTCCGATTGTTATTTAGGGTTCAGCATTTACAAAAAATAATCTTTATACTAGATGGACGTAAGATGTGAATGGTATTGTTCTACGGTTTAACTGCTTTGCGTAGAAATCAGTTATCGTACCTCGCGGTGTAATTTACAAAAGTGCTCCCAAAAATAGCTCCTTCTCAAAGACTAATAAGAATAAGATGGAATGGAAGCGTGACTAATCAAAGGCGAGAAAGAGATTATACAAAGCCAAAAGGAAGATCTGGATCTCAATTAGCCCCACCAAAATTATGCAGATAAATCAACGGTCAAGATCATCATACCAATGTCCTACCTTATCAAATGTGTTAGATATCTTCTTTGTTAGAGAGAAAGAGATAAGGTCACCTCCAACAAAGCATCAAATTTCCCCGACTGTCGGAGTCTCTCTCTAATCCGGTCCTTCGCGTACTACACAGTCAGTCTTTCCGACGACAGGGATGAATACAAACTAGTCCTAACTAATTTCAATCTGCAATGGCGATAGTGACACGTGTCCCTCTATTCTCTTCACCTTCTTCCAGCTTCAATCATAAATGCTCTCTGCTGCTTCCAGATAATTCGCCAATCAAACTCATTTCTCGCTCTTCTTCTGCATTTCAAAGAAGAAGAGGTATAGTAGGAGTGAAGGCAGCTATGACTACTGTCATTGTAACTGGTGCTGGAGGTAGAACTGGTACGTCTTCAAAGTCTCTCTTTTTACAATCCTCAATTTTTTTATTTTTTTTTATTTTTTACTTTGTGGGTTCATTTTGAAGATTCTTTAGAAGTAATATAAATTACATTCTGAATGGTGGGTTGTTAAGATTTGGGTAGAATCTGTTTAGTTGTCACTAGTTGTTTCAAAGAACCAGAATATGTAAGGAGTTAACAAATCAGAATTTCCCAAATTGAATTAATAGTAATTATATGATAATTGTTGGCAAAAATTATGGCTGTAATTCTCAAGTCAAGTTGTGGGATTTTATTAGTTACATTCTAGAATCTGTGGGAATTTCATTTCCTGCATAAATACACAAATTCACTTGATTGATTGCAAGATTGCTATGTGGGGTTTCCTGATTTTCATTTATTTTTGTTATTGGAATAGCTTCTTTATGTTGATTGAATATCTTTCATAAGAAATTTTTTGTAGTTTAAATGTCCTGCTGAGTGGTATTTGCTTTTACTACTTGTTGGTTTTGTTAAAAGTTTTTAGGTCCCTATTTAAGATTCTAACTACATTTGGACTTCTAAGTTCCATGTGGAAAAAGAATGGGAGGATACTCCCTTCTCTTTTTCTCATTGATGAACAACAAATGGGTACTTAACTTTCTTCTTGATTTGGCTTTCTAATGGATTGTTTTGCAGGTCAAATTGTTTATAAGAAACTGAAGGAGAGAACAGATCAGTATGTCGCGAGGGGTTTGGTCAGAACAGAAGAAAGCAAGGAGAAAATTGGAGGTGCTGATGATGTTTTTGTAGGGGATATAAGGGATGCTGATAGTATTGTCCCTGCAATCCAAGGGGTTGATGCTCTCGTAATTCTCACGAGTGCTGTACCAAAAATGAAACCCGGATTCGATCCTACTAAAGGTGGAAGGCCTGAGTTCTATTTCGAAGAAGGAGCTTATCCTGAACAAGTAATTGCTACCTTTGATTTCTACTTGCAGATATCAGTTAGTCATTGCTTGTTTTTTTTGACATAACTCGATGAAAATTCTCTCCTATTAGGTTGACTGGATTGGACAGAAGAATCAAATAGATGCTGGTTAGTACTCCTTGTTTCCAATTTCTTTGTTTTCTTTGTTTTTAAAAGGTTATGTTCTTTGTCTAATCATTGGATCCCTTTGCACAGCTAAAGCTGCGGGAGTGAAGCAGATCGTTTTGGTTGGGTCTATGGGTGGAACAAACCTTAATAACCCGTTGAATAGCATTGGAAACGGAAATATATTGGTAGGTAATTCATTCTGTTGTCGAAACATATATCCCTTAGAGGATGGGAGAACATCCATGCTGTCTTTGTGAAAGAAAGCTAGAAAGCTCATCTTTTTAATAAGTAAAATCTTAGTCAAAATATTTAGGAGCACATAAACTTCTTTCTTTTTTCACCATTGTTTCTGTTTAATTTGCGAAGTGTTGCTTCTTATTACGCGCTAAATGAGTGGTACAATATGCTTTTTCTCCTCATAAAAAAATGTACACAAAAGAATGGTGTCTGATGAGATTCACTATAATGCAGGTTTGGAAGAGAAGGGCAGAGCAATACCTGGCTGACTCTGGTATACCATACACTATAATAAGGTACAAGTCTTCTTATCCTACTTTTATTTCATGAGCTTGTATTCGTCCCAGAGCTTTCGCCTAGAATCTATAGACCTATACATTATTAGCTATCATTTTTTACACAATTCAGGATTCAGCATTGACGAACTTTTGTTATTATGGTTAAGCTGAACTGTCTAATATGAGAATATGCACAAAATAGTTAGAAATTCTTACAAATAACAAATTTGGGACACCTCCCAAAAAGACATAACTTTCTTAGATGATCCAACCATCCCGAATGGGATTTGGGTCATTCTTATACAAGTTAAGTTTGTCATTTTCACTTAGTCATTCTAACCGTAGCCAGTTAGAAAAAAAGAAAAAAAAGATTTAACAGCGAAAGAGATGTTGCCACTTGATTAGCCAGAAGGCTTACCTTTCTCTGTTGCAATTTGTTACCATTTGATACATATTACACTGGCTGAAACAGAGCTGGAGGCTTACAAGATAAAGAAGGGGGTATCCGAGAGCTTCTTGTGGGGAAGGATGATGAGCTTCTCCAGACTGAAACAAGAACCATTGCAAGGGCCGATGTTGCAGAAGTCTGCATTCAGGTATGTATATTCTTGCACCTTATCAAAAATGTCAGTCTACACCATATAGTAATGTTAGAGAGACCATATTTTCAGACCACATCAGCAAAGCACAAGATCTGGGGAGCCTGATGTGGCCAGAAAATGGCAAACATCATGGTCCATCATTGTTCCCACATCAGCTGCCATATCACATGTTTTGCGAATGTGGACCGAATATAGGGTCCCTCTAGCATTACCCCATCTTCAACCCATGTAAAAACATGTGGAATTCCTGTAGTGCCCTTTTTGAATCAGCCCAGTATGGTCAGTTGGTGATATGTTACATTACTGTATGGAAACAGGCATTGCAGTTTGAGGAGGCCAAGTTTAAAGCATTCGATCTGGCCTCAAAGCCCGAGGGAACTGGTGAGCCAACAAAAGATTTCAAGTCTCTCTTCTCCCAAATCTCTACTCGTTTCTGAGATCCCCTGATTCTGAGTTTTGAATTTTGAATTTTGGCGGTTTGTAAGGCTAGATACTGATCCCAGAAAGAAGACGAAAAGAACTTGAAAGATTTGAATAAGATTTTTAGTTTGAAACATTATTATTATCTCATTACAACTGATGGTTATGCCCAAATTAGGACTGGTAGATATGAGACCATGAACCATGATTATTTATTACACTCAGATTTTGTTAACCCACACATGATCAAAATTCAATAACTGAACACAAAGTTGTGCTAATGAACAAGATGACAACGGCAAAAAAAAGAAAAGGAACAAAATTGGTTTGAAATTCAAGGATATCTTTTATTATTACTTTGAACTTACAGAGGTTATGAGATTATCCGAAAATAACAAACTATGAAGCCCCATCTTGAACATTACAGTGGCCAATTGAATGCAGATTGAGTTCTTATTTTTCTCTATCTTTACGAGTATTCGTTGAAAAGAATCAAAATTGAATCAAGAAATCGAACGTAATAAAAGGAAGATTGCAGGTTTTCCAGGTCATACTAACCATGTTAGCATGCTCTTATTCTGTCATCATTTACAAAGCTCTCTGTGATGAGAGGGAAAACCCGGCTAAGAATCATGGTCAGTATCAGAATAATACACAAGTTTTCTTCTGTTTCTGTTTTTTGTTTTCACAATTTTTACAGAATAGTAATCAGAGTCACTCACTCTGGTCCTTGGCCCTTCAATTAACAAGTGTTTTAGAGGAGAAGACATGTCTCATTCTGCTGCTTGACCTGTTGCTTAGCTTGCTGTTGAGACCAGTAAGCGTGTGCTGAAAGAACCCTGTCCAAGAGCTCCTGAGGCACTGGCTCCCCCCTCCTTTGCTGAGGGGATATTCTTGCTGTGTGAACCAATGTTTTCCATTTATCCTGTGCAACCATCCAACACATGAGAACAACCATCAGCACAGCGATATAAATATATGTATGAATCTAGAATGTGTCAAGTCTTATAAATCCTACCAAACAATACATCACAGTCCTATTCTTGTAGGATTTGAAGTTTCAGTAGCCTGTAATAGGGTCTATTTTGTCCTCACTGTGGATATCATCGAACAAACAAAACGAGAGAGAAAAGAATGTCTTTTGATATCTGGGGAAGGGTATTAGTTGGCAGTCCGGCACAAGTATTTATAGCTAAAATACCAAGTAAAAGAAAAGTGGAGTGAAGAGAATCCAGTTGAAAGCACAACTGACAATCACCCTTCCTTTTCTATCTGTAAGGGTTCAGTAATTTGACCTTTCCTAATACAATCTGAAAGAACTTTGTCCAGTTGAAAATGATTGACATAGAATTAAGTGTCCCTATGAAATAAACAGTGCATGGGGAGAAGTGTTACTATGCAGTATTAGCCCTCTAAGATGATCAGGAAGTAAATGCATGGATTAAGAAAACCCCAAAATAAAAGTAACACACCTCGTTGAGGAAAAAAGAAAGAAAGAAAGAAAAGAAACAGAAGAGAGCAAAATATTTACTACCTTCAAGTCCACATAAGTTCGATGCTTTGCATTATCAAAAGCACGTAGTTTAACATCACGCCACCTGAAGACCAAGAAGTGTGTTAAAACTTCTATATATCAAGGCACAGTTCTTCCAACGAAAACCGGGAAACAATTGAGAAAAAATATGCCAAAGGGCATTATGCTCAGTCTAGGGGTGGTGGTAATCACCACACACACCTTCCAGTTCCAAGCTTCTCAACTGCTTGCACAAGTGCTTCTACTTCTGAGACAGAGAAGGGTCTCCTGATTCGGCGCTGAACGAGTTCGGATCTTCTAGGTTTCCTATGCAAAGGAACCACAGCCAGTGCATCCATACTCATAGTTGGGATGGCAACCAGAGCCCTGGAATCTTGTGAGGTTTTATCGGCTGATGAGTCAGTTGGAGAGGGAACTGAATCGTGATCGCTTTCAATGAAATTGCCCAAATCGGTCATTGGAGGATACAATGAAGTATCAGACATCCCTGAATCTAAAGCAGGAGTGGTAGGGTACCTGGTAATGAATCAAAAGAAAATTATTCAGGGTTGTAAATTAACCACCAATGCATTAGAATATATCTCAACTTTTGATTCCAAAGAAGTACAACTCTGGAACTCAGATCTTATGTACCGATATTAAGAAACCTAAATATAGTTATTATTTTGAAAAAACAGAGATCAAGTGATGATTGAAAATAGAATTGCCCTATCCTAGTGCAGGTTGATCCTGCATTTTTTTTTGTACTTGACTTAAAAAACATTCCCAGGCATTTTAATGACCATAGAACATCTGATACCTCCACTGAGTTTTGCTTTCAAGAAACAAATATATTGGAAGCATCTAAATGAACCTAAGTACAAAAGCAATCCGATGGACCAATCTGATCCAAATCAACCTTAATATAGAAAAAATAAGAGGTGCAAATAATAGTTTGAAAATTGAAACAACTCTAGATGGGGAAGGTTCACAGGAAACTGTGTAAGTTGTTGGAATCCTAATCTATATGAAGCTCTTATTAGATATGTTTGCTTTACCTGGTTACTGGATGAGGTGTGTCACAAGGCACCGGAAACGAAGGATCTTCAGGGTGCATAGGTGGTGGAGCATGTGTAGGGTTAGGCTCCAGTGTAAAACCCAAATTATCCAGCTTCTCATCATTAGATATTCCTGTCTGCACTAGAGTTTTGTTATCATCGCGAACCTTGTTTCCCTTAAGAACTACACCAACACGTAGGCCTCCTCCCAGAATAGCAGTCACAGCCTCCATTACTGTCCTCTACAGAACAAATTAGATGCCAAAAGAATATACAATTAGAGATTCAGCAACAATAAAACACGAGTAACTCTCATTATGATCAGGCTATGCCCAACCGAAGAAGTGCCCTAGAATTTAACAATCAAAATGTTGCCTCCCACACAGTCTACAGAAGACAACCAAGAATATGGCCAAGATGTGTTCACCCAGAATACCCAGATTCCTTAAGAAAATAGGGAAGGTGCTCTCCCTTCACCACCACTGATCTGCAACTTAGTTTCAACTCACACAGTCGGTCGTTCATTAATATCAACCAAGGGCTCTTCCAACAGAAGATGTAGGTTGGATTTATTTATTTTTCCTTAATTGTTTGGAGTATTAAATCCACCTCGAACTTTCATTACAACCTAACGAACAAAGAGAACAGAACCTCACATACCTTTAGTGAACCAACGGTTGCAGTTTCAGGAATCTCAATAAAGAGTTCTGGTACTCGGAAGGACTTGATACTAAGCTTCACTGAGAAAATGAAGAAAAATGTGTAAGGTCGAAGATGTCAGAATCAAATCAAGTCAAGAAAAGCAGAAATACCACTCCTGTGGATCTCCTACCATGAGAATCCCTGGATTGGAAGGATGATTTTTTACCAGAAACTGAAGATGATGCTCTGCTGGCTGCAATGATTGAGGTAGGACTATTTAGCAAAAATTTTACAACAAACAAAAAGGAAAACAGTAAGTAGAGAAATAGACTGTCTTGCACCTGCACCAGCAGGGTCTCCATCGACACCCTTCTCGGGTGATTTAGAAATACCCACATTACTAATCCCTCCTTCAGATGTCAATACTGAGCTTTGTCCAAATAACTTCCTCCTCTTAAAAGGAGAGTTCCTCTGAGACCTTTGGCGGGTGTAACATGTTTTCCTATTGTGAAAAATGAGCTTCATATCTACAAAGAAAGTCCGTTATACGCTTCAAGTGAATTTGCGTAGATCAATACAAAATTACACATAAAGCAGCTTACCAGTTCTAGAATGTTCCCGATCCTTCAATTTTGGTGCCACTTTCCAGTATTTGGACGCCAAGAGCTTCCTTATCCTTCGGTCCCCAAGACGTGGGGATGGCCTAAAGGCCTTCATATTTCTGGTGCTAGGCTGAGTGCACCCAGAAGAGTTTTCGTCATCATCTCTACTAACTACTTTTTCATCATCCCGAAACCCGGGAAAAGAACCACGAGGAATGTGGTTGTCCTTGCACTTAGGCACCTCAATGCTACTGTCTGAGCCAACCAGTGCAGGAGGTTTATTATCTAATTCCATTAGATCCTCTGAACAGAACGTGTCTCGCACAGTTCCATTTATCAGATTACCAATCTTGTGTGACCTAGCTTCTAGCTGTCTCCCAATCCTATCTACTACCCTGACTTCACAAGATTGTCCGTAGCCAGGGGAGTCCCTCTCCACCTTCAGAAATTTTCCAAGTTCATTCCTGTTATTGGCAGTTGATGTCTTAGCACAACCAGCTTTTTCTGATTGATCAGCATTATCTATATCAGAAGACAGACCTACACTGACATCATTTTGAGCAATTGGGAAATCCTTCGAACTATAGGATTGGTTGTGCCCTTGTGATTCAAGCTCAGAGACTAAAACAGTCTCATCAGAGCTTCCCTGCTCATTAGGTTCCACTTTAAAAACTTTCTCTTCATATTGTTGTTCTTGTTTAACATTATCTTTAACAATGGCTTGTTGAGACCTTCCAGGTGATGCATTACTCGAATCAGAAGAACTCTCCTTCTCTTGTAACAGCTTTCCCGCTACAGTAGCGAGCAATTCAAAAGCACACATCTGCTTGTCCTCAACTTTCTGTCTAAATGAACCCCTCCTCCCCTATAACCAATACAAAAGAATCATAAGTACAGACATGCTTCAGACAACAAAGAAAAATAGATGACTAGGAGAAGGTGGCAAATATTTACCCTAGCTGATCTCGAAGCTCGGGGTATAGCCGGAACCTGATAGCCATTGAATCCGTAATCCAACCTCTTCTGCAACACCATAATCTCAGAGACACATACCAACAATAACTCAGCAAGCACTAACTTGCATTCCCGGATCCATTTACTGTTTATAAACCAAAAAACAGCCCCATATCTCAATGCACTCTCCAGCTGTCACTTGAGCTAACATATCCTAAGAAAGAAACCCTGTCAGTAAACAAAATGCGAAGAACTTAGGCGCTTCCATTACAAAGAAGAAGAACTAAATAATGCTTTCAACTCTGTGAAAAGTAATGGAAGACAACAAATGGAGTTAAAAGGCACAAAATAGAGATTGGTAATGAGGGTTTTCATTTTTTTTTATCGGGAAGGTAAGAAGAATTAAACAATTCCTTCAACTATGTAAAAACAATTGGAAAACAACGAATGGGATTGAAGGCACAACACAAAGATTGGTAATTAAGAAGGTTTTTTTTTTTATTTATAGAGGAAGGTAATAAGAGTTTGTTCTCAGAGAATCCTAGAACTAATTAATAGAAGAGAAACTTTGAAAGACTTCATGACAGGTTCAGATTTCTGTAGGACATGGGGTCCCAGAAAGGGGAAAGAAAAGACAAGAAAAACTTTGACCCTAACTGGTGCACCACCCATCCATAAACCAACTCCCAGCATAGAAGAAAATTGGCGAACATACGTAGGAAAAGATAAACCGAACAAAAAAATAAAATTGATTATGCTCCACAGAAGTGGGAATTAGGACAGAAATTTTAGGAAAAAAAAAATAAGTGTCAATTTATCCCAACATACCCAAACTTAGAGAGAGACAGAGAGAAGATTTGAGAGTACTTTGTCAACTTGATAAAATTCAAAATTCAAAATTCAAAAAAAAAAACAAACATTGAAGGGCATAAGAGAATGATTTCCCCCAGATTATCAGGAATTAGAGATAATCAGAAGGCACTCAAGACAAGGAATTCGGTCGAAGTAATCTGTGTTGGAAAATGGGAAAAAAAATTCAGGCGACGAGATCCTCACGGATCTCAGAAATTAAGATCACCTTTTATCAGATTGAGGGAAGAAATTAACAAAATAATTGAGATATCAAAGAGAAATAGTAAACATTTGAGTAGTAAAGGTAAAGGGGCTTAAAGCTATTACATTTAATGGTATCTTGGGAATCTCGAAGGTCATTCATCGCAGGAAACAAATCACGTCAAATTGAGCCCTATAAATCTCTGCAATTTCTGTAAACCACAGCAAATCGATTTCCTTTGATCAGAAAACAAAATTGAAAAGCGATCAATTCTTGCACAGAAGGGATAATGACAATATGATCTGCCACAGCAAGACTAAAAAAATTGAAACATATTTCGATTCCGAAAACCCTTCAACGGAGATCGAAGGACACGAAATTCAGACAATTCAGATAAGTTTCACTAAAAAAAGACAGATCTGATCTCCGTGATGTTCTTCAAATGAAAAAAGATCACAATTTTAAAACACATTTCTGTCATCAACAAAAAAAAATTGCACAAAACCATGGATCAAACCCACAACCACGCAAATACATCAAGATATAGCAAATCTAAACTGAAATTCGAAAAAATTCAGCAAAATCAAATGAAAACCAGACCACGAAAAACAAATCCTCTGTTATTAGACGCTAAAACCCACAAAAAAAAAAGTTACAAAATTTGTGGGCATAAAGGGAAGGAATTTCAGAGAATTTCGATCGACTCACCATGGAAAGAACAATTTCCGGTCGAATAATTTCAAGATTTCCGTTCGGAGAAGAAATCTAAGCCTGAAGAAAATGAAACTCCGACGACTACGAGATCGGAGAATTGCCGGAGAATTTGAATAGATCTTGAAAAACCCAGAATTCGCTTACATGCAAGCATTTATTTCTGACCTCTCATCTCTCCAATTCCGAAGAAAACAATGTTTTGGACGCTACGCTCTCTCTTTCTCTCTCATCTCTTTCTCTCTCTAAAAAACTCTCTGATTGCCAAAACCCTCTGAAAAACCACCACCACCTTTGCTTAAACCCCAGTTCTTATACCTTTGACCACTACAACCGGACCAACTGGTTAAATCCTAGAGTCTCCCGTTTACAACCGATCAACAAAACCACTTAGACCGGTTCTTCCCTTCTCTTGATCCACTACCACCACCATTCAATTGGATGTAAGCCACGTGTAAGCCTTTGAGCAAAAAACGTCCGATTTCCAAACTGTCGGATTAAGACATAATTTTCAAAATCTTCTTCATAATTTCCAAATTTTCTATAATACAAAAATAAATATTTAATTCTATAAATAATCCCAATTAAATTAAGCATAATTTAATTAAACCTAATCTTAGTTCAACATAGTTTGATAATTTTTATTTTAATTAGACTATCAATTAATGCATTTAATTCGTATATTTCAATTTATTTTATGATATAAAATAAATAATTTATTTATTTATTTGGATTTTGTGTTTTAGGATTTTAGCAGCCGAGGAGGGATATCCTATTTTTTTTATTAAAGTATATCCTAATAAATATAAAATAAGGAGAACAAAAATAGAAAATAGATAAATTAGCTGGAAGATTGATATGGACAGTCACAAGTTCTACGTAAACAGGTATATCAAAAAGCAATTCTGGGTCATCTGGACCTCTTTGCGTTGTTTTGTCTTTTTCAGTCGTAATGCATTCATGTGCCTGGTCATATACCGAACCTTTTGTCTTTTCTTTTTTGTTTTTTATCCCCTAATTACAAAAAATTACATAATTTCTCAAATTAGGATAATTTACAAGAAGGCCCACGCGAGCTACCGACCAGGATCACATGTACCGGAAGTCAAATGATCTCAATGAGGTTATTCTGGTCAATTGCATTTTTGACTGATTTGCCTCGGTCTTAATTATTTAGCTTACCTTAATTAAGGCTTAAAAAATATTAAATCATCAAATAAAATTTAAAAATTAATGAAAATTGACACTCATAAATAAAATTTTTCTAAACGAGTAATGGTAGACTAATCACTTTTTTACCACCATTGTTGACCACAGTGATCTGGTAGCCGATGTGGACAGATAATTTCAGATAGTTTGGGACTTTGGGCAATTATTTCAGCTACCACATCATCGTGGTCAGCAATTGTGTTTAGTAAAACTAGATTATCTAATATTAGCATGTCAGTGGATAGTTGATAATCTTAATCCAATTTGAAATTGTATATAAAATTTCATATTTCGATTATTTTTTTCGGGTAATATAGATTATAGTATCGAAAAAACCAAACATTATCAAATATTTGATAAATTTTTCTAATACGAAATTAAATTGTGAAATGAGATATTTGTTTATATATGAGTTCAAATTCGGATATGTAAATTTTATTTTATTTGGATTCGAATTCAGATTAAGATATTGTACTATCCATTGCTACAGTATCCATTGCCATATCTAGTATAACATTATCTCCTCTAAAAGCATCTACAATTCAAATGTCTTATTTACGTGACATGTTTTACAAGACAATGTCTAATCTACGTGGCAACAAAATCTTCACAATAGGTATTGTTGAAAAAAAAATGCATATCCAATACAAATATCTTGAGATGACTTTTTAATTTATGTGACATTTAATTTTTGAATGGGTCAAACTTATTTTGTTTAAAAAGTAATTAAAAAATTAGAGAAATTTTTTTTTTACTGATGTAGGCCGTAAGACATTGTGAAGAGGAATGTCAAATAGACATTCTTCGTCACAATATCTATTCGAACTACTGCCACATCAGCATCACATATTTTTTTCACATTAACATTGGAGAGATTTTTTAAAGAGAATATCTATTTATCTATGATAGATAGCAATCTTATTTTACCACATTCATATTCACATTTGCTTTGAAAATGCTATAAGATAAGAAACACTCAAACAGAGGGTCATCGCACATAAGAAAATAAAATAAAGTTTGACATGGGAATCGACAGATGTTGAGGTGGCAAAACAATGGTCCACGTGAGTTTGCCACATAGGCAATAACGAGTAGCGTAATTTAGGCCCGCTTCAGTTGAAATGGATTCTGTGCAGTGTGGTCCAGGAAACTCTATCTGCTTCTTAATTAATAATATTATTATTATTTTTTTAATATAGGCAAAGAGTAAGGAGAATATACGCACATCATCCAAGAGTTGTGAGATGCTGTTGTTGGTGGCGGTGGTGGTGGTGGTGGTGGTAGATCTAGTCTAGAAGGAGTATTTTCGGGTCTTAGTTTTTTTTTTAAATGAACAACCAATTCCAATTCGTCACCCACAAAAGAAAGATGTCCATGTCAATATTCGAATGAAGTTAAAAAAGATGTGGTGAAGGGTATGATTGTCATTTTACTAAAAACTATAATAGAGTTGAGTCGTTTTCTAAAAAAAGCAGGTTAGCACTTTCAGTTAAATCTATACACGTCAGCCTGAATTGAAATGATGGCCACGTCAGATTAAAGTAAAAGATACCACGTGGCAACTAAGCTTCACTCATTGGTTTCTTTTTTTGTTACATTTACACCCTTTAATGTAATTTGGACATTAGTCACTTTAATTAAAAAAAGGGGTTTTGTGATTTTAGTCCCTATTTTTATAACCCTTATGTCTTTAATCCCTAAAAACATTTATGAATTTAGTCTTTAGTTTTTAAAAAGACAATACTAACCTTTAAAAATATTTTATTCCAAATATATCCCATATCTAAAAATCATTAACGGTCGACTTCATCACTCCGGCGACCGGCGACCG
>MVGT01000492.1:184165-258074 GCA_002174775.1 Macleaya cordata | reverse complement strand
ATTTTGCTGAGTCAAAATTTGACTCAGACACTCTAAAAATAAAAAACAAACAATCTGAAATCTGACTCGGTCCAATTCAGACTCCGAGTCAGATTCAGACATGTTTTTCAGAAAAAAACAAACAGCCTCTTAGAGGCCCTTACCATAGTATGGTATAGCTATTTCCACGGTCTTCAACAATAACATTGTTTTCTTCAATTAAGCATTCAATGTACACACTATAAAGAAAAAACTCTAATCAAAATCGCATTAACATTATTAGTTCAATATCTGCGTGGAATAAAAATCGTACGATTATATAAAAATGAAGATCACATTATTGCATGCGGTCTAGTGGAGAGAACCACCATTTAGTTGTTGCACACTCACCTTAAAAAGGGACGAAGAAAATGTGGGTAGCTATCCACACTCAAATTTAAATGGCTCACCTCATTATAAAAAGTAATTATATGAACTATATTAATCTTATGTTAGATAATTCTTCATTCTTACAATATTAATAGAGTAATGCTATTTGGGTCCGATTTTTGTGAACTTTGTAGAGATCCCCCACAATTATTGGCCCCACCCCACAATTCACAGGTCCCTTCCCTTGGATTATCAGTTTGGGTTTGGGACATAGAGCATTTTGCATACATATTAGGATATATAAAAAAAAAAAAAAATGTTTATCATCTATTTATTGAGTGATGAGATGGCAAGGTAGTAGCCAAGAGATTTAACGGCGTTAATTTCTAGAGATAATTGTGAAGGGTTGTGTTTGTGTGGTGCAACCGAAGCAGAGGAAACGGGGTTGGAAGAACACGACCCCCACGATGCCGACGGTTATTCCGTTAAAAGTGTCGTACTGGCTGTTAACAGTTGACAACCCCCCTTCAGAATGAGAAAACAACGGACCAACGGGGTTGGATTGAGTAACCGGGTCGTCAGGTTGCCCCCCTCCACCAAACCAACTTTTACACTAAAAGACACGTGTAAAAACAAGAGAACATTACTCACTACTACACAATACTCAGTATCTTACGCCGTTACTTTAGACTTATTGTCGTAGTAACAATTCACAACCGTCGATTAAATTGAAGAACAATTTAAATAGATATTGGCACACGTGATGAATAGCGAGAGCACAGAAAGTGGACCCCACGTTGGAGAGAAAGTTCGTGGAGGAGTCATTTTTGGAATCAAATCGGGATAAGTTTTAAAAACGACAAAAACAAAGGAAACGTGAAGATGGGACCCACTGGGGGCGGACTTAGATGGTTTTGCGGTTACGTCAGAAACTATATTACCCTCCCGCCTCGCCTCCCCCCACATTAGAGGAATGAGCCTTGAAATAAGCCTGATTGGAACATGTCGACCGTTGGATTGATCATTTTTCAATATCAGCCGTTTGTTATCACCTTAAATTGAAGGAAACTTACCAAACTGTGAGACTTCTTGGCGTATGGTATAAGCAACCATTTCTACTACTTGTGTACTGGTGAGTCAAAGTATCTTCGGCTGACCGAAACATGAGAAAGTTTTCTATGATTTCGATTAGGAAATTGTTTTTGAAGGTCATGGGCCTTTCCAGGCCCATGTTGAGAATTAGTCATAACGAGAGAGGTTCATGGCCCATGTTGATACTTGGATATGATTAGTTCACAACATGGGCCTCAAAGGCCCACCAGTTTAAAAACATTCTGCTGAATGGAGATCATCCAACGTTAGTTAAATTGCTTTATCATTATTATTATTTTTTTTTTTTTTGAAGTAGGGGACTATTATTTTATTTTGCTTTATGATTATTTTAGGTCATAATATTTTGTTTAATTAATATCTATTAAACAAAGACATCTTTTGAAGGCTTTTTACTTTTATTGTCCCTAAAGAATATATTTTTTTTAACAAGGTTTAAGTTTACAAATGAAGGATATGATTGTCTTTTTTTACCCTCGGTACCCCCACTTAAAAAGTATTTTAGTCTTATTATTCACTCCCCAAAATTCTCTCATCTTCCACGATTCTCTCAATATCTCCATCCCTATTTTTTCTCCACTACTCTCTCTTTACAAAAAAAAAAAAAAAAAAACTACTGCACATGGGTCTTTGGCCCAGCAGTTGTGCACCGCTCCCATAACTTGGGAGGTCTTGGGATCAAAACTCTTGACATGTGGTTTGCCATTAATTTATCCCATGTAATATTTAGTAGTATTTAGATAGCTCTTCGATGGCGATTTCGTTAGTATATTCGGCGATATTTCAGCGCTTCTCACACGCCTTGCATTGTGTATCTTCGCCTTCTTAAATATGTATCTTGGGCAAATAATCCCTAAAAAACCTAGGGTCTAGGTTAGCTAACTAACACAATCTAGGTTAATAAGGAAGGGGGATCAATTACTACTAAAATAAAAATACGAAAGCAATTGTAGAAATTAAAACTAACAAGTATCGACTTATTCGATTCTCACATAGCGCAAATTAGAGAGAATCAAATATTTCGATCTTGTTCAAAAATCATTCACACAAGTACACGAATGATTTTTGTTGATGAAAAAAACCTAACGGAAAAAACTCCGGGAACAAGTCCAGAAAAACCACTAAGAGTTGTGAGAAATTCTTACAACCGATACATCGATGACATGACTCCCTCGTGCAAACTCGACCGGTCTTTCTCCATGACCCGAATCCATGAATCACCTCTTGAATGGTGCTGTGCATCTCCAACTCGGAGTCCTCCAAGTCTCGCACTCGTATGCTTGAATCCTCAAGCTTCACTTGACCTTTGTCTAGTCGCTAGCTCACTGGAACTCCACCGATGACAATGGTGTGTTTGAAGGATGGAATTTTTTCAACACAAATGGGCTCCCATGCTAGAAGTATGCTCTAAAGACTAGCTATGATGAAAACCCTAAGAGAGTAACTCTAAAGTAACACCCATGAAGATGGTGAACTCTCTCACTAGAAACTTAGAAACCCTAGAGTGTAGAAGATGATGGCTGCCAAGCTTTTCTCTCTAGGAGACTCTCTCATAAAACCTAACTAGATAGCAATAAATGACCTAGCATTATTCTATTTATATGGAAGGAGCAAAACCCTAAGTTAAGATTCCATATGCACGTGGCACAGACAAGAAATGCGAGTGATAAAATTCAGAATTCTCGAACTGAAAAAAGTCTGAGGTATCGATACTGACATGAGGAGTATCGATACTGGCAGTCTGGTATCGATACTCCTCTTGAGCAGTATCTCCTGAAAAAATGCCAAGGATGATTTTTAGACCATTTCTAAGTTATCTACATGCATCCTAGCTAATGCCACTAAGTCCTAGTGCAACCACCTATGGAGGTCAATAAGACACTTACCAATGCACGGTGTGTTCCGGTGGCGAGGTTGAGTCCGAAAGAGTGCTTTAACTCTGATTTTCGATGATGTGTGAGTATGCATGGAGGGAACCCTTAAACACTAACTCAAGCAAGGACTACAAATTGAGTTCATTGTTCTATTATGAACATTGGCAAACCGAAGGGACCTTTTAGTCTCTTACTTCAATAAAAAAAAAAGGGTTAATTAGTCTGAGGGTCCTATATTATAGCCAATGTTAAGGTTTGGGTCTTGCATGTGTCCAACTTTGAGTTTGGGTCCTAAATTGACGGTCGACCCAGTTGACCGTCTAAAACTGACAGAAATCTATAAAATAACGAGAATACCCTTTAACAGGACCCAAATACTAATTATAAATTATCAGTAGGACCTAAAATTAAGGAACACTAAACCCACTAATAACTCTCTTACGTACCATACAAATAGAATCCCTACAAAGTAGGAATTACATAAGACTTATTTGCAACCCAAACAAGTATCCTTATTTAATAGCAAATACTACTACATGTACAAAACACACTACCAAGTTACCCAACTAACTGAAAGACTAATTCAAAATAAACTAAACTAACTAAAAGACCAACTATGCGCAAGTAACTTTAGTTTGTTGTTGGCCGTTGGATATCAATCATGATGATCGAATCACATGGTGGAAGATGAAATTGTAAAAGAAATTCTATTAATGAAGGAAAATTAATAAAAGAATTTTTTTTTGTGCGGGTTTAGGCTCCTCAAATCCCGCAAAAAATTTATTACAAATCAACGGTGAGAACATGGATTGTGTTTCAACAATGGCAAAATTAAATGTTTCTGAGTGGTAGTCCATTTTTAATAGAATTATAACAATTGATGATAATTCAATAGGTTACTTGTGCAGATACTGCAGAACATGCAGCTTTGAGATACTAAATTATAAGATAACTCTCAGATTTCACAAGTTCACTACTCACTAGACAGGAAAAAAAGAGAAGTGAATACTTGAATTGATTGTTAAAAAACAACAAAAACTGATGAGAGAAATACATTTCCTATAAAAACAGAAGAAACAACAACAGCAGGCAACAAGGGGTGAATTACAAACATAAATAATACACTACTCTGTGGCCAAACGACCACATTGCCATGGGTTGAACTCAGTTGACCGAACATCAACCCCATCAGCGCTGTTCGAGCTATCCACTGCGGCCCGATGTTCATTGTACTTACCATTGAATTTGTACACTTCCAATTCACCCCATGGTGTAGCTGCTACTTCGTTAGTCAGGTCGAACCATCTTGGAGTAAACTTATCCCCCTTGGCTTCTCGCTTTCTCCTTTCGGTCTTCTGCCTCTCCTCCAGACTGAAAGGTTCACAAAACACAAAATATAATTAAAACTTCAAAATAAACAGTGTCTCTTCTTCTTGCTCTAAAGGTTGTTGCTGCTAGGCTACAAACTCCATGATTTTCTGAAGGTGCCTCTCAGCTAAGGGTATCAATGGGCTAGTTCTGGTTCAGTTATTGAATTACCGGGAATCGGAACCTACTAAACTCGGTTTCTGTTCTAGTACCCACCGGACCTGAGATAATAGGTTTCGGTTATGCTCGGTTCATGGTATTTTGGTTCCGGTTCTAGGGTAGTTCTTACATTATCAGAATATATGTCAAACGTTATAGGAAAATTAAAGGAAAATCAATATTTGTTAACTGGTTAAAGATCTGATCAGCTTGGTTCCAGTTCAATTGAATATTAAAATACATAGAATCAGTTAAAATCCTAACCATTCCAATTCCAGTACTCAAAGGTATGGAACTGGAACCTATAAACTCTGGTTAGGTTTGGTATTTGGTAAAGGGGTTACCCATGGAGACATCTAGAATCACTGAATTGCTTGATCCAACCCTCTACATGAGAATGAGAGAGAGAGAGAGAGAGAGAGAGAGAGAGAGAGAGAGAGAGAGAGAGAGAGAACCTGCTCTTCTCGGTACCAGCTTTGGATAGATCATCCTTCTCAAGTGCATATCTATCGGGACGTAGACGGGAATCTGATGCCAATAACTTCCTGGGTGCAGTGTCTAAGCTGTTTATCTTATTCCCGAAGTATGTGTATGGAAGTTTGTCAATTTTTGGAACATCACCAACTCTCCAGACCTGTAGAAAAGCACCAAGAAACTAGTTGCCAATGAGTACAGTTCATAAGAAATTGCTTGTTAACCTTGAAATAAAATCTGATTATAAATTAAAGACAAAAAAACTTATTACATATTGGGTTATGGATTTTATCAACCATCTATTTCTCCCCAAATCAACTAAAGAAATAAATAAATATACAGGAAAGATGTTTCTTCATATTGCCTAAAGCATAGAGCCAAACGTTAGTCGAAAGTTTTTTTTTTCGTGAGAGAAAAAGATAAACAAGAAAAACATGAGACAGAAGAAAGAAATTATGACTACAGGGCTACCAGAGCCCAAGGGAAGCATATGAAGGGGAACAAAACAATCCCCTACATAGAAGCTCCAAGCAAAGACAAAAAAGGAATTAACACAACAGGCTCTCCCAAGAGAAATAAAGATGTTAGTTTACAGGTAAGACTATTGGTTAATTCTTCTCAAACTACATGTCCACCTAAACAATCCACACATCTGAAACACTTCCAGTTTATCAAACACTTTAAGCCAAAACATTAATGCACTCCAGCACGCGTGAGATAGTGTTCATACTTCATATCAGCAACTGGAGCCAGATTCTATCATAAGACATATTTGGGGGTACAATGATCATGTTAACTTCAGCTAGACAACACTTATGTCATAAAAATTAATCTTCCCAAGTTAACTGAATGAAAAATACCACAGGAGAAATATAACCAGAAAATTTATACCTTCAGGATGGCATACTTGAATAATTATTATTTTGTTAAGGTAAATTAACTATAAATTTCCAAAATATATGCACTAAGCCACTAAGAATGTGAGATGTGAGAATGTTTTAACTCTACATTTGACTAATACGAAGTGCAAAATGTACAATTACAACCAAGGGAAGACAGACAAAAATTAAGGAGAAGAAAGTTCAACCAATCTAACCTCTTTTAGCTCAGTTCCTGAAAGAGGCTCCCCTTTCGTATCACATGGTTGATAACTCATTGACTTGTTCCATTTCCCAGTCATCAGTATTTTAGGTTCCTTGGCAGCATTGTAAACATATCCATCCACTTCAGAGCGACCACCACTGCACAAGTACAACTAATACAATATCATGCAAACTAAAACTTTAACCAAAAGAAAAGAAAAGGTAGAAATATTCTAGTAAATGATCAATGAAATTGGTGCCAACAATTGAAATGATCTTTTGTCACTCAGTCCCCTTGCCCAAGAAGTCAATGATTAGATGATGCAATCAAGTCTTAATTCTTTTCATTCGAGGGTACATTCAAGTCATAATTCAGAAAAACGCATAAAAAGTACCATACGCAACCATAAGATCATGCAATCAAGTAACTATGGAAGTTCATTGCCAAAAGAAATGAAAAGTAACAGAACCTACCCAAACCAGCGAGATGGTTTAAAATTTAGCACAACTTTGTCCCCGGTACTCATGTTTGTCATGATCAAGTTCCCCAAAAAATCAATCCAGGTTCGTCCAACTATAAGGTTGTTAGCTTTTGAAGGAGGCGGCACCAAATCTAGGACTGCACCATCTCTTTTGAGGGTAACACGTGTTCTGGATAACAGATAAGAAAACAGCATAAACAACAATTTCAGAACTGAAGCGAACGATTTTACACCATAAACGAGAATAGAAGACTACACTATTTAGTATTGATCGTAGTAACGATTATAAAAAAGTAATCAAGAACCTCAATTTAAAATATCTAAAATTCTGATTCAGGTCTATTCCTAACTACAGAGGAAGATAACAAAACTAACAAGAAGCTTGACATATATGCAAATAAGGTGTTTTCGCTCCAGACCAAGTCGAAGTACCTTATATGCACAATACGAAGGTCCTAATTAAGTCCAAAAAGTAAAATCTTATAAAGAAAAATAAATCTAAAAATTAATAATATTTCTGGACACATGAATGCGTCTATAAACATAACAAAACTAGTTTATTCTTTCTTTTTATAGGTAAGGTTGGTTCGTGCAGAAAAAAAACCAAAAACACATCGATTAATCTGTATCCTGATCCCTGATTAATGTTCTACCGAAGTTCTCCTCCCAATCAAGCTACAAAATGATGTTACAAAGGACATGTACAGCATGCATCCTTTCTTAAACAAAGGAAATAGTTTTTGAGAAGCCAGAATATTGATAAGGTATGGGTGTGGACTTGAGGGACAAACATATAAAGGTACCTTTCAAGAGGATAGACATCAAGTGAATTTCCCAGCAATTTGGTCTTTAATCTGGTTGTCGAATCATAAGTAAAATGTTCATTCTCAGCATGTGCAGCACCCATTGGGGGATGATTATTCACCTGAAATGAAAAACCAAATAACAAACCAATGTTGTCAACAGAGTCAACAGTGATAATTAAACTAGAGATAAATTAGCCTGGCTTGGACTCCTTCATCAGGAAAACAAAAAAAACTTCTTACATTTTACAACCAGAAGCGCACATGAGAAAAAACAACAGGCAAAAGAAGGAAGAAGAAAAAAAGAGTGAAGGAAAACCATAATCCTAACAAACTCACCTGTTCAGAAATGTATTTAATTCCACCATGATTGATCAATTCATAAGTCTCACCAAGTACGGGATCGAAAGGCTTACCGGTCCGCTGTAAGGAATACAAGAAGCCAAGTGCCCATGATGCTGCACAGGACAACCATGAGTTCCATATATCCTATATTAAATGCAGGAACAAACATTTACTGAAACACTTACAAGCGTACACCAATCGCATGTAGGGATCCTCACATTCATCTGCCAAATCCAACAAGTGACAGTACCCCATTATCTGTGACAGGAGTTGTTAGATTGTAATATTTCCTGGCAATGAGTAGCATCAAACAAATCACATAAAAATTCATAAGTATCCAATTGGTAGTATAAATAGGACACGGACCTCTGCCATTTTCTGAAGTTGGGTCACTGGTTCAAAGAAGGAGATCGGAACGAACCCCAATGATGTAATATCTGAGCCAATACTCTTCCGCAGTATCTTCCAATAACTGTCTCTTTCCTGTAAGGAAACAAGAAAGGGTTCAAAACATAGATACACAAAAACAGATTTAGACTCAAACTACGCCTTGTTAATTCTTCGTTGAGGTTCATTTTTATTTGTAATATAGTTAGTACTTTTTTGTTCTATTCCTTATCATTCTCATTTCTGCTGATTCAAAACGATAAAACGCTGAGAACCTGTTGTGGAAGTGCGAAGGCGCAAAATGAAATGGGAACTAGATTTGCAAAATAAGGCTTCCAAAACAAGAGAGAAGGAAAGTAGAGTACCTCCTGCTTCCATTTTCCTCCAATAGATTCAGCTGCTGCATCCTCTTTGCCTCCATCTGGATTTACAACTTCCAGTCCTTCGTTGCTGAGCAAACAGGAGAATAGAACTATTAAAAGTCCTGAACTACGACAGGTGACAAAATTCAACAAACAAAATAAAAATTGAAAACAGAGTGCCTGGGTCAAAATGTTTAGAAAAATCAATCAAATAGATGAAATGTTCAATTACACCCACATAAAGTTGAACTTCGAAGGCATTATTCAAAAACGTTGCAACCAATCAAACAAAAATTTATTAAATTTTTTTTGCAGTATATGCACGAAAGGATCATTTGATCATTAGAGGCTGTAACCAGCAGAACTGATAATTAGGTTAAAAGTCAAGGTGTCTCCAACTCACAAAAAAAATTTGCAGTATAAGCATTACAGTTGTACATGAAGAAATTACACCATAGATAAACGAATTCTAACCTGGAAAGTGAAACCAAATATAGTAAGTAAGGTGGGGTTTGGTTCACAAACCCAAAAACAGTTTTCTGTTTCCGGAAACAAGGGAGACAAAAACAAAAAACAAAATCCAGGAAACGAGTTTTCAGAAACAACCCATTTTCAGATAAGGGAAAAAAAAATCGTTTTTCTGTGTTTCAGTGAATGAAGTAGTTGAGCAAAAGAGAACAAAAATTGAATTCCTCTGCAACAAATTTATACAATTCCAGAGAATTGAAATGCTAGAAATCTATCCATAAAAAATATCAAATCTTGGATTATTAAATTCTTATACCCATTAACAGATTTGTGCTTGGCGCTCCCAAAATTCGAGACGCTAGATGTGATCGAGGCGAAAAATTTACCACCTTTCTTATGACCCTTTGTGGCCATCTCTCAGAAACCCTAAACAATTATTAGTTCAAGTTGCTAACTTCAAAAAGCAGTATGAAATTCAAGACCCCCTGTCGATCGATTCTTCTAATTAGATGAAACCTAGAGTGAGAAAGAAGCCTAGAGAGAGACGAGAAATCTAGAGAGAGAAAGGGAGGAAGTAGTACTCAGCTGGTGGTTGAGAGTTCTGCTTTTGAAGCTTTGTACACGCGGGAACGATTTATATATAGTATAACGTCGTCCCTATGTACGGAATGTTCGATGGTCCTCGAGATTTGTTTGTACATCTCGAGGAACACAAGTGGCGCGAATCACCGTTGCTACGGTTAACAAAGCTCCAACTATAAAATACATAAAAAAAAGCATTAAAGAATGCCACGTAGTCTCGTTAGTGCCGTTCATGTGTGGACTGTGAGATTAGATGACCAACTAGATCTAAGTCAGTTTGATAGGATAATCATAACCGTTGGATGTATTTTCTTATTTTATCCGTCAAAAAGTATAAGTCCTAAGCTTTTCTTTTTGTCGCCGTTGATTGTATAGTTTTTTTTTTTTTTTTTGATACACGCGAGGGATGGGAATGATGAAGAAGAATAACGAACATAGAGTGGTCCTAATGTCCTATGACACCATTGGATGTGACACCATAATGACTCCCTCATGTGGGCCTTTATAATAACCCGTTTTTATGATAAGATAATCTCTTATTATTACAGATCATTTTTTTTTTAAATTAAATCGCTAGTAATTTTTTATGGGAAAATTTGTTTTGGAGTTCCATATAAATTACGAAATTAGGGATATAATATTATAAATGTTCACCTTAGAGTTTGAGCCTTGAATTGATGGTTGACTCAGTTTGACTGACATAATAGTTATATTTCTCGATTCTTTAGGGTTCACAAGGAGATGAACTAGGGATTAATTTTTTTTCTTTAGGTTGCTGACTTTCCATTGGAGATCATCCTCACCAGAAAAAAAATATGACATAAAACTTCTAGCCTTATCAAAAGTTGGTCCATAATCAACGGTAAAATATACATTGTTTTGAGTCTTGACTGTTGATTTCCAACCAACTTCTAATAAAATTTTAACTTTTAGAATTAGCTGATTTTATGTGATGATAATCTTCATTGTGAGGACATTATCCATCCTCACCAAAAAAACAAAATCACCACTTGATTTACCTCATATGGATCTTAAAGTATCGAAGTTTTTAAAAAAGTTTTAAAGCAGGGTTCAATCTAACGGGTCTAAAAAAAAATATCTGCATCGTTGACGACCCAAAATCCAAACTCTAAATTGGACCAAAAACAAATTTTCCCATTTTTGAACTTTGGGTAAACCATTGGTTAAAAACTCCGACAAAATTCATATACGTGAAATCATTCCTTCCTTGGCTCCTGAAGCTGTCTTTTGTAAATAGTTTTCCTTTTTGTTTTGCTTTTCTTTTATTTAAATCAGTTAGCACTGCATATTTAAATTCAGGACTGGTGGGTGAAATGAGTACGTTGAACGTGAAACTTTAAAAAAAAAAAATTCCTTTTAAAATTTCAATATTTTTTAAAGGGACGTGAAATATCTTAAAAATGACAACAACGATACTTTCAATTTTATTTATTTCATATTAAATGTTAAAGAATAATATATATATAAGGGAGGTTATTGCACCCCTCTTAGAACACCCCTTATAACGCCCCCTCTTGTGGGGTCCACATGCGATGCATTCCAAGGCTGATTTTTTTAGAGGATGTTCTTCTTATTATGTATATCATCATATTAAAAAATCACTTCGTTCTAAAACTTCTAACATATTCAAATTAACGCTTTAAAAATTAGTAACTATTTGGTAATCAAATAGTTACCAATTTTTAAGAAGTAATTTGAATGGGTTAAAAGTTTTAGAATGAGCTGATTTTTGAATATGATGATATACATAGTGAAGAGAACATCCTCTAAAAAAATTAACCCCTAGATGCATCATATGTAGTCCCCACAAAAGGAGCGTTATAAGGGGGCGTTCTAAGATAGGGTGCAATAACCTCCCTCTATATATATATATATATATATGCAGCGCCGACTGTGAGAATAAGTACGAAAGGGCTCGAGCTTAGCCTCTCAAAATTTGGGGTCACTTTGGCCGCTCTACCAACCGGCTGAGGTTATATATTTAATTTTTTTTTAGTAATTACGATGTTAATTCTACATAGTCTCATTTTATATTTTTTTAAATTAAATTAACAAAAAAAAAATGAGGTTGAAATATCAGTTTTTTCTTTAAGTATGTATTGTTAAACATCTTGATTGACTTTTTAATAAACTAAATTATTTGATTAAAAGACTAAATAATTGAATTAAAATATTTTGTTAAGGTTGTTATTGGTGATTTGCACATCAAAATCAGGCCTAAATAGTTTCCACATTTTTAATGGTTGGATTCAAGTATTCAAGATGGGTAACCTCTGCCCATTAGATTTCATCTTTTCTTGGAAATTTTTGGATCCAATGGTTAGTAATCGTCAATCATACACTACCATTTTTATGTGAAATGCAATGCATCAAAGATAAATAAATTCCAAAAATGTTCCATCAGACTCAGCAGTCCAAAATTAAATTGATGATATAATTCAAAAGGTTATTTGTGCAAAACGTAGAGGTTTGAGATATCCCCATGTAAAACATTCTTTTTAACTACAAATTGTCATACTGCCACGGGTTGAACTCCGTTGATCGGACGTCAACCTCATCGTTAATGCTGTCCGAGCGATCCACTGCCGCACGATGTTTGTTGTATTTACCATTGAATTGATACACTTCCAAGTCGCCCCATGGTGTAGCTGCTACTTCGCCAGTAAGGTGGAACCATCTCGGCTTATACTGATGGCCATTTGCTTCTCGCTTTTTCTTTTCAGCCCTCTGCTTCACCTCCAGACTGGAAGGTTCACATATAACACAGAAAACATTAAAACATAAAACAAGTTTCGGTTATAACAAAATCTCTCAATTTGGAACTAATTATACCCGGTTCAGGTCCCTCGACTGGGATGACCGGTTCCATTTCTACTCAGTTCTCTATATTTTGGTTCCATATCTCGGGTTGTTAATACTTATATCAGTATATGAATGTATGTCAAACATTATAGGAACAGTAAACAGAAAATCTGTATGTGTAAACCAGCTCCAGATCCTATCAGCTTGGTTCCTGTTCTACTGGATATCAAAGTACCAAGAACCAGAACAGGATATAATCCTAATGGTTCCTGTTTAAGTACTCAAATTCATGGAACCAGAACCAATAATCTCGGTTCTGGTTAGTTTCGGGTAAAGGGGGTTACCATTAACAGTTGACACATCTAATCTAAGCCTTGCCCTCTACTTGAAGCTTATGCTTCTCTGTTTAGGCTACTGAATTGCTTGAACCAACATTCACTAGAGAGAGAGAGAGAGAGAGGGAGAGAGAGAGAGAACCTATTCTTCTCGCGACCAGCTTTGGATAGATCACCCTTCTCAAGTGCATATCTATCAGGACGTAAACGGGAATCTGATGCCAACAACTTCCTGGGTGCAGTGTCAAAGCTGTTTATCTTATGTGTGAAGTATGTGAACTGAAATTTGTTATTTTTTGGAGCATCAGCAACTCTCCAGACCTGTAGAACAAGCACCAAGAAACTAGATGCCAATGAGTATAGATAATGAAAAAAATTGTTTGTTAACTAGCTCAGCTACCAACAATGCTTGTACTAAAAGCTGATTATATAACATAGAAAAAATTCACTAATAAATCTAACCTCTTTAAGTTCAGTTCCTGAAAGAGGCTTCCCTGCAATATCACATGGTTGATAACTCATTGACTTGTTCCATTTTCCAGTCATCAGTATTTTAGGTTCCTTGGCGGCATTGTAAACATATCCATTCACTTCAAAGCGAGCACCACTGCACAATTACAAGTTTAATACAAAATCATGCAAAGTAGATCTTTGACAATAAAAACGGAGAACAATTTGAAGTAATGCTCAATGAAATTGATGCCAACAATTGAATTGATCTATCGTCATGAAGTCCCCTGCCCAAGAAGTCCATGATCAAATGATGCATTCAAGTCTTTATTCTGTCCTTTTTGACGCACACTCGAGTCATAATTCAAAAAACTCATAAGAAGTACCATACGCAGCAGCAGAAGATCATGCAATCAAGTGAAAAAAATTGAAGTAACATAACCATACCCAAACCAGCCAGAAGGTTGAAAATTTAGCACTACTTTGTCCCCAGTAGTCATGTTTGTCATGGTCATGTCTCCCGCTGTAGAAATCCACATTCGTCCAAATATAATGTTGTTAGCTTTTGAGGGAGGGGGAACAAAATCTAGGACTACACCATCTCTTTTGAGGGTAACACGCGTTCTGTATTACAGATAAGAAATCAGTGTAAACAACACTTTCAGAATTGAACCGAACCATTTTAGACCATAAACACATATAGAAGAATACACTATTTAGTATTGATTCCAGTAATGGTAATAAGAAAACTAATCAAGAAACTCAATTCAAATTTATAAAATTCTGATTAAGGTCTATTCCTAACCACAAAGCAAGATGACAATAACTAATAAAAAACTTGGCATCTACACATAAAATGTTTTAGCTCCATGCCATGTCAAAGTACCTTATATGTGCAATATGAAAGCCCTAATTAAATCTAAAAATTAATTATATTTCTTGACACATGAATGCATCTATAGACATAGAAAACTATTTTCATTTTCTTTCTGTTTGTAGGTAAGGTTGGTTCAAGCAGAAGCAAAACCAACAAAATAATGATCTAAACTTTATTCAGATCCCTGATTTTGATTTTGCTGAAGTGCTCTCCCCAATCAAGCTACAAAATGAATTTAGAAAGGACATGTCCAATATGCATGCTTAAATGCTTAATTACTTAAACAAAGAAAAAACTGTTCAAGAAGCCAGAATTTTAATAAGGTATAGATATGAACTTGATGGACAAGCAAGCCTACCTTCCAACAGGATAAACATCAACTGAATTTCCCAACAGTTTGGTCCTTAAATTGTATGTCATATCATATGTAAAATGCTCATTTTCAGCATGTGCAGCATCTATTGGGGGATGATGACTCACCTGAAATGGAAACCAAATAACAATAAACCATTCTGTCAGCAGCATCCTGATGTTGATTATGAAACTAGAGATAAATTAGCTTGGCTGGACTGCATGCATCCGGAAAACAACAAAAAAAATATTTCCTCCATTTTACAACCAGTAGCACACACAAGAAAATAAGAACATTCAAAAGAATCCAAAAGGAAAACAAACTGAACTGAAATCATGATCCTGACCAGCTCACCTGCTCTGCAATGTATGTAAAACCGCCGTGATTGACCATTTCATAAGTCTCACCAAGTATGGGATTGAAAGCCTTCCGGGTCCGTTGTAAGGTATAGTAGAACGTCATTGCCCATGTTGCTGCAAGGGATAACCATGAGTTCCATATGCCCTATATACATTCATGAACAAACACTTAAGAAAACACTTACAAGCGTACACCAGCCGCATGTAGGGATCCTCACATTCATCTGCCTGATCCAACAAGTGAGAGTACTCCATTTTCTGCGACAGGAATTATTCGAATTTTAACATCTTACTTGCAATGAGCAGCATCAAAGATATCAATAAAAATTCAAGCATTCGTTTTGTAGTATAAAAAGGTACAAACCTCTGTCATTCTCTGAAGTGTTGTGGTTGGTTCAAAAAAAGATACTGGAACTATCCCCAATGATGAAATATCTGAGCCCATATACTTCTTTAACATCTGCCAAAGACTTTCTCTTTCCTGCAAGGAACAATTAAGGGCTCAAAATAGAAGAAAATATACAAAAAAAACATAACATAAATACACAACATGTATTAAAATGCAAAAATTGAATTCCATGAAAAGAGAAAAAGAAAACAGATTATTACCTCCTGCTTCCACCCTCCTTTAGTATCTTCTGCTGCTGCGTTCTCTGCGCATCCTGGATTTATAACTTCCATTCCTCCATGACTGAGAAAAACCGAGAGTAGAACTATTATAGGAATAAAACATTTGTTTGATATTTTTCATTACTAAATCAAATGCCAAGTTACTTTTATGACAAAAAAACCTCATTTTTACGACCCACATTGTTTGTTGACGTTCTTTTTACTATGTTAGAGTTAGAATTTGATAATTATGCCGTAGTCGAATGTTTTAGATCTTTGAATCTTCTTTCCAACGGTTCCAGTTCCGGCCTATTTCTGTCGAGAATAGTCCCACATGGGATATGAGAGCTAGCAAACCTAATATATAATGATCCTGGGTCACACCACTCATTGACAATTGGTTTTGAGTTGGAAGCCCACAAACTTAATATGGTATCAGAGCAGGCCCACACGTGATAGGCCCAATGGCCACACGTGTTCCACGTCCCCCAAAAAGAGTTCCACGCTTTTTAAGCTCAAAAGAACGCCACGAGTGCCAATTGGTTTTGAGTTGGAAGCCCACAAACTTAATAATTTCAACCTTTCTGTAGACCGCAAGATATCGTTCTACCGCAGACTGACCAAAACAAAATACTGGGACAGCAGGGTGTTGTTTTGATCATTTTCAAGATGTTTCAACATTTCATTAGTTTCAATTTGCGTTTTTGAGAGTTATGATCTTTTGAAATTTGCTTTGTAAAACAGTCCCGTTTTTAAAACAACCCAGTAAGTTGAATCCGAGTTTGACCTAAGTTGACCACTAAAAGCAACAACGAAAATGCTTTTGTGACCGATATCTGAATCTGTATATTTTAACAGATTGATGTGGCAATCTCAATCCACCATTTGTTATGATTTGTGTGGTCCCCACAACTAACTGCTTTGCACAATGAGTGGTGGATTGAGAGTGCCACCTCAATCTGTAAAAATATACAGATTTAGATATCGGTCACAATAGCACTTCTGAAGCAACAAACCCATCCAATTTGATTTTGATTTGACCTTCTTTCATCTATAACTATATTGACCTGATTTGGCAAATTGTTGACCTACAATGGTTATGTTTTACCCTAATCTAATTTTATCAATTAAATTAAAAGCAAAAAAAAAAACATGTAAAACTTGAAATGGGTTCCTCTGCAACAAAATCAATACAATTTCCGAGAACAAAAAAAAGATCAAAATCATGTGAAATTGTCATACCCGTTGACAGGTTTGTGCATGGTGGTTCCAATATTCGACAAGCTAGATTTGATCGAGTTGATAAAGCTACCACCTTTTTTATTAGTCTTCGTCGAAGCCATCTCTGAAGCCCTAACCAAAAAAATTTTGAAATGAAAACAGAGGCCCCCTGTCGATCTGTGTTCTTCAAATTAGAAGAAAACAAAAGAGAGAGAGAGATTACAGAGAAGACTTTTTAGAAACGAAGAGAGTGGAACATTGTTGGCGCGAAAGTGTTTTATGATTGACTTAGTTGGTAGTTGGTACAGTTATTAATTAGAATCTGACATGCAAACTGTAATATTAAGTTGGTCCCCCTGAGCCTTTAGAGGTGGTCGGTCCCTTTTGCCCATGATCTGGTAGTTAAAAAAACCAGTATGTATAGTAATGGACTGCGAAGATCATATGAGATGATACCACGTGGACTCATATCAGTTGACTTTTGATGAGATTATCTTATAGCCGTTTGATGTCTTCTTCTCTTATTCTATCTATGGAAAAAAAAAATAGTTCTTAAATTATTTTTGAAAGTGGTTTTGGATTTTGAGGATCCTTTTAACAGGTTGAATATTAACTCAGAAGATCTCATTTGTCATATTTTTGTATTTTCTTTTTCTTAGGGGAAATGGGCACTGCATTTCGAGGGGGTGGTGGTTGGTATTTAAATTCACTGGTGTGGTGTGTCATGTCATGTCAGGTGTGACATGAGTTTATTGAATGTGTGCTTTTTTATACAGTGACGGTTTTACAAAACGGATGCCCGACACTTATGTGGCATGGTAAATCCCATTGCCACATAAATTGGAAATCCCCTCAAAACACTTTTGGGAGGGAAAAGTAGTAAGTTCCATCGTACCACATAAGCATCTGGTATGATTTTTGTAAAAGCATCCGTCCAAAAAATTTTATTATTTTTTATATTGTGATGGAGAGACGTGATGAACTATAGCAAAAAAAAAAATTTCTCTCTCAAAAGAAGGCAACGCGGAATTCATCTATTATTATTATTATTATTTCAGATTAAAGAAGGATGCGTGCATTTTGTGACGTGCATAATATATTTTTTATTTTGATTTAGTGGTTTGGCAACATTTAACCAGAGCGAAAACAATTAATTAAAAATGTCCCAAATACAAAAATGCGTCTAAATGTTGAATGGGTTCTCATAGTTTAAAGCTGGTGTAGTACTTGTAGAGTGGGAAAACCCCAGGCTTCATGGAGTGCTATTTTGTGCAACTCCCTCTCTTATGGAGGTGCACGGTGAGTGCATCATCAAGCCCTCAGTAACCGAAACCTTGGTATAGGGGTGACGCTCCCACTCCGGAACCTCGCGCTCCCGCTCCGAACTACGCTTCGACGCTCCCGTTCTGAAGGTATTTTAGAACTAAGAACATTTTCTAATCGGCCGCTCCAACGCTCCCGCTTCCGTTTTCGTTCCCGCTCCGACCCACGCTCTGGTTACTTAGATCAAGTCATAGATGGTGCACAATAGTACCTGAAGGTTGAACGACGGATGGTATTGTGCACCCACAGAATAGGTGGTTGCACATAATAACACATGCCTCTTCATGTGCCTGGGTGGTCACCTTTCGGCTGACTAATGAAGTGTGGGCAACAACTACAAGTCTACAACACATTCTGCTAGGGCACTACTGATTTCTTAAGAATTATGGACCTGACTGGATTGATCCGGATAAGTCACAAATCATATTGATGAATAATTCAATGGGGTAGCTGTGCCGATACCAAACTAATTAAAAAAAAAAACTTTCAAATTCATAACTACTAGTAAGTTCGGCAAACTGGGAAGGAAAAAAAAAAATCAAATACAGGACTTTTATGGCTATAGAATTAGAACCAACATAAAATGGTAGCAATCAAGAGAGAAATACATTTGCTAAGAAATCAGATAAAGTGTAAAACATGATCATTTGTTACAAATATTTTACAGAACTACTTATATGGTATAGGGATATGGTTGATGCTGAAACCAGAACAACCAACAGCAAGGGTGTACACAAAACACAATACCTCACTCTGTTGCCAAATTACCATATTGCCATGGGTTGAACTCGGTTGATAGGATGTCAACTTCATCGATGCCGTCCGAGCTATCCACTGCCGCCCGATGTTCATTGTATTTACCATTGAATTGGTACACTTCCAATTCACCCCATGGTGTAGCTGCTACTTCTTCAGACAGGTCAAACCACCTTGGAGTAAACTGATGGCCCTTGGCGTCTCGGTTTCTCTTTTCAGCCCTCTGCCTCTCCTCCAGACTGGAAGGTTCACATAACACAGAAAGCATCAAAGCATGCACAAATTTTGCAAAACATGGACTAAAAATATGAGCTTAATTGAAACAGACACCTGCTCTTCTTCTGTTCTGCAGGTCATATAAATGAGGACTTTTTAATAGAATCACACTGTAAGTCAAAGTGAGCACAAAATGCATATACTTTTGTGGTGCTGCTTGTGAAAACTTCAATTTACGTCTTTTCCTTCATCCTATTACCTTAATTAATGAAACTATGTTATTATACGTCCTGTAATATCGACAAACATTTATTTCCTACTGTAACATACATTGATTCTTTTCTATATAATTTTTTATCCTAATTTTCATATTGTTTATTGTTTCCAATACTCGTTCAAAAACATGTGCATGTGAGCTAGGGGTTGCAATGGGTCGGTTCCAGTTCAGTTATTGAAACCTAATAAATAACTCGGTTCTAGTTCCTGGCTCTGTTATGTAAGTGGAACTCTAACCAGGATCATTACTTTCAGCTCCGGTTCAGGTACTCAAATTTATGGAACCTGAACCTATAAACTCGTTCCATGATCTGTTTCGGATCGGTCTTTGGATAAAGGGGGTACCACACAACCATGAGCCTTCCCCCAGGCCACCGAATTGCCTGATCCAATCTATGAGAGAGAGAGAGAGAGAGAGAGAGAGAGAGAGAGAGAGAGAGAGAGTACCTGCTCTTCTCGCTACCAGATTTGGATAGATCACCCTTCTCAAGTGCATATCTATCAGGACGTAAACGGGAATCTGATGCCAGCAACTTCCTCGGTGCAGTGTCTAAGCTGTTTATCTTATGTGCAAAGTATGTGTACTGAAATTTGTCATTTTCTGGAACATCAGCAACACTCCAGACCTGCAGAACAGTACCAAGAAATTTGCTGCCAATGAGTATAGTACATAAGAAACTGATTGTTAACTTAACTACCTTAACCTACCAGCAACGCTTGAAATAAAAGCTGATTAGACATTAAGAGGTTGTTTGGCAACCATAAGTCAAAGTGCTTATGTTTCTCATAGAAGCGCTTCTACTTTTGAGAAGTCAAAAGTTGAGAGAAGTTTGTATGGCAAAGTACTAACTTATAAGAAAATAAGTTAGTAGTTTGTTGGAGACCATTAATTGTTTAAGAGGGTGTTTGGCAACACAATAATAAGTAACTTTTCTACTTATATAAGTCAAAAAGTAGAAAAGCATATATGGAATGCAAAAATAAAATGACTTATATAAGTATAAAAGTTTCTTTTATCCAAAGCAAAAAAAATTTTGCTTGACTTATGAGAAGTTACTTTTGCCTCGAATTGCGCATTAAGTTTGTATTTTTCTCTCTTAAACAATTAATGGTCTCCAACAAACTACTTACTTATTTACTTATAAATTAGTACTTCGCCATGCAAACTTCTCCTAACTTTTGACTTCTCAAAAGTAGAAGTGCTTCTATGAAAAGTATAAGCACTTTGACTTATGGTTGCCAAACACCCTTTAAGAGAGAAAAAGACAAACTTAATGCGCAACTCGAGGCAAAACTTCTCACAAGTCAAAAGCAAAATTTGTTTGCTTTGGATAAAAGAAACTTTTCTACTTATATGAGTCATTTTGTTTTTGCATTCCATATATGCTTTTCTACTTTTTGACTTATATAAGTAGAAAAGTTACTTATTATTGTGTTGCCAAACACCCTCTAAGAAAATAACATGGTAACCATGGCCTCATGAGAGAGAGAGAGAGAGAGAGAGAGAGAGAGAGAGAGAGAGAGAGAAATGTAAAAAAGATTTTATATACAGGTTAAACAATTGGCAATTCTTCTCAAACTACATGTACACCCAACTCATCCACTGAAACATTTCGATCTAGTGTATCAAACATTTTCAAGCCAAAACATAAATTTACTCCAGCAAGCCCCTAAAAGGTGATCAGCAACTGAAGCTGGATTTTATCATAACACGATTTCGGGAATGTATAAATCATATTAACTGCAGCCAGCGAACAGTACGTAATAATAATTCCTACTTCCCACCTTAGTCATATATATATATATACAACAAGAAATCTATAACTGCTGGATGACATACTTAAATTATTATAAGTTTTAATAGGGTACATAAACTATGAACATCTAGAATTAGCACTAACAAAGTGAGATAACATTTTCACAATAAATTATGACATCACGCAAAATATACAATTATAACAAAGAGAAGACAGACAACAGTTAAAGAGAAGAAAGTTCAATTCTATAACCTCTTTTAGTTCAGTTCCTGAAAGGGGCTCCCCTTCCATATCACATGGTTGATAACTCATTGACTTGTTCCATTTCCCAGTCATCAGTATTTGGGGTTCCTCGGCAGCATTGTAAACATATCCATCCACTTCATAGCGACCAGCACTGCAAAATTACAATTTCAATACAAATCCATGCAAAGTAAAACTTCAACAATAAAAAGAGGATAAGTTTTTTTTTTTTTCTTATCGGGGGATAAGTTTTCTTTTTTTAGTAGCAAAGTAGTATTCTAAGTAAATGCTCAATGAAATTGATGCAACCATTGAACTGATCATTAATCAATCAGTCAAATGCCAAGAAGCCCATGGCCAGATGATGCAATTAAGTCTTAATTCTTTTCTTTTGAAAGCATATTCAAGTTTATCCAAAAGAGCTCATAAAGTAAATCATCTAGCCAGCAGATCATGCAATCAAGTAAATGTTGAAGTTCGTGAGTTCATCACATAGGAAAAGTAAAATAAACATACCCGAACCAGCCACATGGTTGAAAATTTAGCACAACTTTGTCCCCAGTAGTCATGTTTGTCATAATCATGTCTCCTGATGAATCAACCCAGGTCCGTCCAAAAATAAGGTTGTTGGCTTTTGTGGGAGGGGGAACCAAATCTAGGACTACACCATCTCTTTTAAGGGTAACACGTGTTCTGTGTAACAGATAAGAAAACAGTATAAACAAGAATTTCAAAACTGAAGTAAACCATAAACACGTGAGTAGAGAACACCCTGTGCAGTATTAGTTGTAGGAAATGACAAATAATCAAGAAACCCATGTGAGATATATAACATTCTGATTAATGACTATTCCTAAGTCCTAACTACGTTAAGAAGACTCCCAAACTAATAAGAAGCTCTACATCTACACAAATACAGTGTGTTATAGCTCCAGGCCACATCAAAGTGCCTTGTGTGTGTAATATGAATTAAATCAATGCAACAATAATAATATCACATAAATGCGTCAATAGACATAGTCACATAAATATTTTCATTTTTTTTTACTTCTATAGGTTATTAAATTCAGAAGAAGCAAAACCAATAGCATATCGATCTAATCTCTATTCAGATCCCTGATTAGGGTTTTTACCAAAGTGTACCTCCCAATCAAGGTACAAGATGATTTTAGAAAGGACATGTACAACATGCATCCGTTCCTCAACAAAGAAAAACGTTTTTGAGAAGCCAAAATTTTGCTTAGGTGCAAGTATGGACTTGAGGGACAAGCAAGCACATAAACGAACCTTCCAACAGGATAAATATCAACTGAGTTTCCCAACAGTTTGGTCTTTAACTTGGATGTCAAATCATAAGTAAAATGTTCATTTTCAGCATGTGCAGCACCAATTGGGGGATGATGACTCACCTGAAATGGAAACCAAATAACACCAAACCAGTGCTGTCAGCAGCTGTGTTTTTTAATGGCAAACAGAGACTAGAAAACAGTGTCTCTATGTTGATGATGAAACTAGACATAAATTAGCCTGGTCTGGACATAAATTTCCATTTTACAACCAGAGTACAAGAGAACATAACAACAGGCAAAAGATGCCACAAAGAAAACAAAGTGAAGGGAAATCACGATCCTGACCACCTCACCTGCTCTGCAATGAATGTAATGCCGTCGTGATTGACCATTTCATAAGTCTCACCAAGTATGGGATTGAAAGGCTTCCAGGTCCGTTGTAAGGCATAGTAGACGGATATTGCCCATGTTGCTGCAATAGATAACCATGAGTTCCATATGCCCTATAATACATGCATGAAAAAAATCTACTGAAGCACAAGTACTTACAAGCATAAACCATCCGCATGTACGGATCCTCACATTCATCTGCCAGATCCAACAAGTGAGAGTACTCCATTATCTGTAACAGGAATTATTAGAATTACATTACTTTCTTGGCAATGAGTATCATAATGATACCACATAAAGATTTATAAGTATAAAGTAGCCACGAACCTCTGCCATTTTCTGAAGTGTACTCATTGGTTCAAAAATGAAGACTGGAAGTGTCACCAATGACGTGATATCTGAGCCAATATACTTCTGCATTATCTTCCAATAACTGTCTCTTTCCTGCAAGGAAACAAAAAATGGCTTAAAACCTAAGAAGATATACAACAACAAAGGGTAAATCCAAAACACACAACATATATGATTTTCACGTTAGCACAACACGAAAAAAATGAGTACTCCTATACATATATGTATCCAACATAGATGCTTAAAAGTAGCAAGGTTCAGAATTCAGGCAGCTTCAATGTGGTTTTAGAATTATGCAATTCTCTCCTTGTAACAAGGAGTCAATTTTACAGATTTAGACTCCTTCAGGTTCCAAATTATTCGTAAAGCATGCTTATTATTCCTCTTCATTCTAATTCCCGCCAATCCAAATCAAACAGAAGATAAGTAAAAATAAAACTGCAACGCGAAAAACAAAAACAAAAAAACTGGAGTGGAATGGAATGGAACCTAGGTTTGCAAAACTGACTTCCATGAGAAAGAGTAATAAAAGAGAACAGAGTTACCTCCTGCTTCCATCTTCCTCTACCAGCTTCTGCTGCTGCATCCTCTGTGCCTCCTTCTGGATTTATAACTTCCACTCCTTCATAACTAAGCAAACTGGAGAAATAGAACACCATTATAAGTCCTGAACTACAACATCTTCCCACATTCAACAAGCCAAATTAAAAATGAAAAATACCTAAATTCGACACAAAGAAAGTTAATCTATAAAAAAAAAAAAAATTTAAAAATTAAAAAAAATTAAAAAAAATTAAAAAAAAAAAAATGGAGTCTTCTGCAGCAAACAAATACTATTCCAAATAACAAAACATATAGAAATCCATCCATAAAGATGAAGAGAGAGAGAGAGAGAAATTTGAAGATCAAAATCACAGATCAAATAAATCTAACATACCCGTTAACGGATTTGTGCATAGCGCTCCCAAAATTCGACAAGCTAGACGTGATGGAGGAGAAAAATCCACCACTTTGTTTGTTATCCTTTGAGGCCATTTCAGATGCCCTAAACAACAATTATCACTTCAATTTGTTACTCAGAAAATCAAAATTAAAGAAAAGCGATGTTCCTCAAAGATACTTCTGTAAGCAAACGAAGTACCCTAACGATCAATTCTTCAGACTTCACTTATAATCGAGAGAAAGAAGAGAGAGAAAGAAGAGAGAGAGGGACAGGGAGTAGTGGAACTCGTTGGCGGTTCTACTTTTGAAGCTTGGTACACTTAACGCGGAAAAAAAGTGTATTTTACGACCTTTCAAACGACCCCATTATGTTCCGTGTTTTTGTGTAATTACTCTTATACCCCTTTGATTTGAACGCCGTCGTCGCTTTTGCCGTCTATGTGAAGAGGGAAAGGGATTGATAGTGTCCTCTACTGGCGAACATTATAGAAGGTCTTCCCGATGTTCGGAGTGCTGATGTTCCTCGAGATTTACAATCTTAAATCTCGAGGAATATAAGTGGTGTCGATCACGTATCTACGTTCGCTATAACTATTGGGTCCTTTATTAAACTCCAACTGTCCAAGATGTAAAACAAATGGAGAATGGAAGAAGGACACGTAATCTTGCTAGTGCCAGTCACATTTGGTACACGTCAGTACTGTTATCTTTACAACCCGTGCATAGTCTTTGGAGGCTGGACTGCGAGATTCAATAGTCTTGTAGCATTTTCCGTTTGATTGATCATTAATGATACACGTATTTGCACCCCAAATAATACCTTAGATTTTAAAATTGACGTAGGGGTCTAATTTCAGTCTAATTTTAATTGTAAAGTCGTTTGAAATTGAATTTTATAATTATAGGTATTGTTTATGGTGCAAATCCAGAATTCCTATAGCATTTCACTTTATTATATCATAGCTATTTGCTTTCAATTGCATCCATGGGATTGTAACTTCATTCGAGTACTTCTACCTCTACAGTCGGTTTTACGGCAGAACCTACAACAAATAGCATTTATCATTTTAAAGTAGTGTAAATCACAAGGGTGAGTAGAATTCACACATCCACTATCGGATGCACTTTGTTGTAGGGGTTAATGTAGATTTAGGATTATTCTTTCATTTCAATGTTTTGTTCACCTGTTAATTCTGATATCGTATTTATAGATAATTTGATTCTCCACAAAAGATAATAGCAAACTCATAGGATAGGTGATCTTGCGAACTCCCACTACCCTAGAATCACATTTCAAAAATATGATTTCATTTCGATCATCCAAATATAATATTATTCTACATAACAAATAAATTTGTAGTAGTTCTTTTTAATGTGAGGATCTTTGGTAGTTGAATATCAATTTAGGATAGCACAATTTTTTATGGGGACGTTGCACACCAAGATGTATGTCATCCGAATACTTGCCTTGCGATCAAATGAAACTCAAGACCCTGATGCATTCATCGGACTCATTTACATAGTGCAACTATCACTAATCAAAGTGATGTTGTGCCGCTCAACTAATGAGGCATTCGTGCTTAGAACACACAGGGACTGAGGATTAAGGCACCCGAAGGTGCATATCCTACTTACAAAACAATAAAGTTAAAAAAGGTTAAATTTCATACAATTAGCAGATTTTGTGCCTCTACAACATATTCGCATGCCAATCCTCTTACTAACCTATATATAAGGAGTAATGTTGCTTGTACATTACGGTTAACAAAAAATTTGACAAACAAATGAGGTGCCAAGATATTGGACAATGTCTAAAAGGTAAAAATACAAGAGTAAAACTTTATGATCATTACACTTTACTTGTTTGTTAAACTTTATGTTAATCGTGATGTTCAAGTAGCATTTCTGATATGTAAGATGTGCAATTCGCATTTAGCTATAAATATACATTATGTTATACATTCATACACTATTTAGCGTGAAAGGTCTTTTATACCTACCATATTCTTATCGATACCTTCATAATTTTAAAGTGTCATTCCTAATTCATAAGCCCATTACACTTTGCTTACACTTATTTTGTGAGCAGATACGAAATTATCAATGGGCTAATTTTTTACGAGGATGATCTTCATAGCACTTCAATCATCTCTATGTTATTATGTAGACCCCCATGCAAACACAAACAAGGTGTAAGAGTAAGTGCAATGCTACTCCATAATGTGTGTATTTTTGGGCAGCTATAAGATTTTCCTACTCAGATTACGAGTAAGGATAGTTGGGGATCTCAAATCCCTCCCTTAAACTATTAGGTTTAATGCTGAAGAGGATAGCACGTTGACTCGCAATAATTTTGTGCGATTATATGAAAGTCCTACGATCACAGGAATCTTCTATGGCCGTAGTATTTTCCTCGGACCGCTATAAATTTTTACGACCGATGTTGGTTTCTGCGAGTCTCTTAACCCTTTCGCCCAACATCAAACTAGCGGACTAGGGGAGGGTTTATGGTTTTGATGTGTCTAGTAGCCTTGAATTTATAAGAAGTTTGGTGTTTTGGAGTATCCACTAGCCTTGCTCTAACCCTCTTGGAGTTATAGTCCAACTCATCTAACGTCCAACATGAGAAGTATTCGGGACATACATTAACTCATGGCCGCTGGATGTCCATCCGCATTAATGACGATACCAGATTTTTATTACCTTCTAAAAGTGGAAAAGAATGATATAGTGCCTTTGCGTGCATGTGTACTGTGTAGGGTATAATCAAGCACGTGCTAACTGCTAAACTAAAAGTCTTAAAACTCCTCTCGAATTTATTATATCACCCCCCTTCTCTCCCGGAAGAAGAAAAAGTAATAGTAAGGATATTAGGAATCTTGAATTGTTTTCAGATCAGATCAGATCAGATCAGATCTATCTACCAGCGAAGCATCAACCCTTTTTTAAATTATTACGATCATGTTTTTCAGTGTTTGTTTTGCAAGTCTATGATTAAACAAAGGCCTCGAATCCCCATCTCTCTCTACACTTCAAAACCCTAATTGCCGCCTTCTTCGCCATTTTTATTTTTATTTTCTGAAGAAAACAGCGAATTATCGATCTGAGTCAATTTAACGACTTCATAAATTCCCAATAATCTTGGTTGAGTTTCCAGATAAGGGTTATTTTACGATTTCAAGTATGAAAGAGAAATCAGTTAAGTCTAATCATCTACAACAGAACGGTCACATCTTCCCATTCAATTTTACTAAATTTTTAGATCCTGAAGCTTCTTGGGATAAGGTACGAATCTTGCTAGTTTTTTTTTTTTAGTTTCTGTCAAATTCTATGTTTTTCTGCAGTTGGATCTGAAATGGAGTAACTCGAGAGCAGTTACTAGTAGATTGTTAGGGCATAAATCACGGAAAACATGTCAATTGTTGCGACTTTTAAGCTAAATTAAGTAAACGACAACTATTTACTAGTAGATTGTTAGGGCATAAGATTTCTAATTCTGTTTTGATAGATTCTGGTTCATGAGAGAAAGAAACTGCAAATTGGGTTACTACTACTTGTTACTTGAGTTACTGAGTGTTGATCTGTTTTCGTGCAGGATCAATTGGGAGATGTTTTACATTGGATTAGGCAAGCGTTGGGGCTCATATGCGGATTGCTATGGGGTGCTGTTCCTTTCGTTGGTGCGATATGGATCGTTGTGTAAGTGAACTGCACATAACTTGTTTTTACAGTAACTTGTTCTTTAATAATTTGATGTAGAAGACCTCATTGCAGATGATTTTCTATTGAATGTACTACTATGTCATGCTTGTATAGTTTCAATACCATTAATATATTGTATAGAGTTCTAACTAAACCATGATTCTTTCTCTAAAAAGATAGTCCACAGAGTTAGCTTCTTGGATGCTGAAAACATTTTTTTTTACGCAGGTCGAGTCTATTGAATATCCAATCTCTGTGTTCCTTAAATTGAATGCCAATTAGTCTGTTGAGGAAATGGTGGTGTAACTGAGGAATTTGACTGTCGTACTTCCATGTTACATAAATATTGTGTTTCTAGAGTTTTCTTTGATTTGGGATCCCATATGTATAAAGAAGCGAACTATGTACCAAACCAGACCTCACCTTTAGCATAGATATGTCGTCTTCTTTTGTAATAGCTTTATTTTCTTGATTCCTTTCTGAGTAACCTTATTCACATGATACATGGAAACGAAATTGAAGCTCCCGGTGTTGTGTTGGTTTTCAAACTTAAACTTATCCCCTAGAGAATAAGTGGATGAGAGTTTGCTGGTGGTACTGTATTAACATAGTAGAACTTAATTTTGGTCAAGAATAAATATCATCCCATCTCAATTCCAGACTCTGAATTCATCAAATATCCCAGGACCCAGTGGACCTGCAGCATCAAGTTCAATCGAGTGGCAAAATACTAACCCGTTGCTTTCTCCGTTGCTCAATCTTCAGTGACACGATGATTTTATTATTTCAATCAGGATCAGCTTCTCAGCTGCATCATAAGCCTCGTATCCTTTTACAGAGTGTTGGCTGTATTTGTTGATGCATTAAGTGAAGCACAAAAAGACTCTTCGAATTGGCATATATTTGCTAAGTAAATTGAATACGGTCTTCTAAGAATATTCATTTTAAGACGTTTTGATGATTCATGGACAGTTCTTTTTCCACCTCATCTTCATGGGACAATGTGTTATGAGTCAAATAATGCATATTCAAAGTGTAGTTTTGTTTCTTAGATCATAATTTTGTCTTATTTTTTCATATTCTTCTTTTGGATTCTCCAGCTCTCCTTGGCTTCGAGACCTATGGTTTCTCTGGCTGGTTTAACAAACATATTTTACTAATCAATGTGAATGATAGGAGATATTTAATGTATGACATAGTCCCTTTGCTTCACATTTGTAAGATCACAGGTAGAAAAATTACCTATTTAACCCATTAGTTACATTTTATAGTTTTTTTTAATTGTAAGAGCCAATGTTGTATTTTAAGATACATTAGATGTAAATCACCTACTTCATGAAATTACTTGCCTTCCATTGATTATACACCTTTTGCTACATAACTTAAAAAGATCTGGTCCATTATTGCTCCTCCTAAGTGTTGAATTGTGGATTGCTTGAGAATCTAAATAATGCTTAATCTTGGTTTTCAGGTTCCTTGTGCTATCTTCCGGGATTGTTTATGGGTATTATGCACTAATACTAAAGATCGATGAAGAAGATTTTGGGGGTCATGGTGCTCTTTTGCAAGAAGGACTCTTTGCTTCCTTAACTCTATTTCTGGTACTTCTCATGTCTTTTTACTTTTCTGTTTTTCAATGGCTCCCTGTATTTCACTTTAGTTTTCAATTAGAAATCGTATTTGGAGTACCTTGCTGGCTAATAAGAAAACACTTTTTACTTTTTTGTTTTCTTGCAGCTTGCCTGGATTCTAGTTTACAGCTTGGTGCACTTCTAACGGTCTAGTTTCAGCTGAGTTGGCACCCATTTTTCAACTAGATTTTCTTTATTTTTTAACTTCGATTGAGCAACGCTTGAATGATAATGATTTGCTCCATGTTGCTTAATGCCCTGACATAATGGAGAAAATTTGATTGTGCGGCATAGAATATTGTTTTCATTACTTCCATTGTGTTATTGATTGTGCAATGTGAAAAAACTGCATTACATTAGCTCACTAAAGCTCCTGCATGTGTGATGGGATTGATCGACGAGCCCCTCTCTTTTCTCAATGGTCTCTTTCTCTGCTGTTTTGGCATCTTTATTATTTAAGAGAAAAACTGGGAAAAGGATTCACTGACAATCTGGTGGGCAATGAGCTGACCTTAAATTGATAGATAATCCTAGACATTTGAGTGCATTTGCATAGATTGTTTTGAACAATACCATCAATTCAGTGTCTACTGAATCAAGATATTTGAAGAGCTTGATTGTAGCACACATCGTTCCAATTGAAAAAAGAAAAGAAAAGGAGTTTCTAAACATAACAACAGATACAGGTATTAATAGTCAATTAAATCTGAAGTCCCAACAAGCCCATTTACAGAAATCAATTCATGAAATCTCTACCGTCGGACAATGTAATATCATCGTCCGTTTTAGGAAGCTTAGCTAGAAAATCTGCTGCACGGTTTGTTTCTCTGTATACCTGTTAACAACCCAAAGTGGCAAAATGTTGCAGGTAGAACAGAATGTCGATTAAAGACTCTACAATTGAACGGAGAGATGTAGATTCTATGCCTATCGTCCAATGTGAGCCTATGAGGATCGATCTTACATAGTTCTCTAGGTCACTATCTTTTGCAGGAATCGTTTCTCTAAAGACAGGTTTTGGATGTTTTAAGTAGTAGTACTGCATGTTGGTTGTACATGTCTCTACTAGTTTAGAGAAAGATGTAGCTGTTCTACGGATAAAATCCATGGCTTTGGTCGAATCTGTGTCTATGACTATCGAACTTACATCATGATCTACAGCAAGATGTAAGTCCTTCTCGGATGGCCCAGAGTTCAACTGCGTAAACTTGCATTTTTTTAACACTTTGCTGCATATGCAAATAACGGTTTGCCATGTTGATGGCGGATGATACATCCAATATCAGCTCAATTTCTCTTCACAGAAGCATCATTGTTTAGAACATTACTCTAATACCTGCCCTCCAATTTTGGACCGACCTCTTGGTTTGTGGGGCTCACATCGAGAGGATCTAAGAACTGTTCTTTTGGTGTGGAATTGTAGATGGTTTCCTTACTGTGAAGATTATCATAACTAAAAACCAAATCGATTTACATCTTACCTCCTCAAATCTGTCCTTAAAAATTAGTAAATTCTTAGGCATTCTTTTAAATTAATTAAGCTTGATGGGGTTTGAAATTTTTGAATGTTATAATTTTTTGTGTTGATGGTCTACATGGTGAGAAAATCATCCTCATAAAAATCTAGCCATTGGATCATCTTTATGTAGGCCCTACAAGAAGAATCCGTCCAAAAATCTATTACTCNAAAAAAAAAACCCCCTTAGATTATCTCATGAATGCTATTTTGTGCACCCTCTTTTAAAGAAAGTTGACGAGCCCTAGAATCAGCTTGGATCATCTCCAAAAGTACTATTTTTTTTTTCAGTAGACGAGACTATTACCCAGATTACATCAATAAGTAAAAGTCTATGGGACAAGCACATCTAAGATTTTGATCGCAGTACCTCCAGTAACCAATGATTATATTTGAAGCCCATTTATCAAAACTAAGCGTGGGCCACTAAGCCCAAATCTGCAACCCTCCCTTCTGGGCCTCGTCAAGTCACTGATAAACTCGACACGTGGCATTAAATCAGCGGGTCCCATCTGAGTATAATGTGATATCATCTTAGCTCTCTCAAGTGTCAATCGTAGCTCACGATTCACGAATCCTCCTCTTCTTCACGAATTCTCTATTCTTTACTAGGGTTTTGTTTTTTCATCACTCTTTCATCATCATCGATCGCAGCTGAAGGAAGGCATGGAATGCGAAAACGATCCGTAAGCACTGTTTAATTGTTGCCTATTTACAATTTGTAAGGGGTTTTTATTCGTTGATTAAATTAGGGTTTTTTTTGGCAGGTATAGCGATGAGGTTGGGGAATCTTTGATGGACATCGATGACATGGCTTCTGCTCCCCGAATTACAGAGAATGGTGGCGGAGGGAGTAATACCCATGATTCTGATGTCGAAGACGAAGACGAAGGGGCAGACTCAGACTCAGATTCAGATTCAGATGAATCGATGTTATTTAGGTCTTATATGTTCTTGTTGTTGTTGTCATTTTCTCTTGACCAGTAAAGAGGGGGATTGATCATATCAAGGGGTGTTTATTAGTTTTGTTAATTTATATCCAGTTTTTGAATGATTGATGAATCTTTTTAATGTTCTTTAAATTGCTATATAATGCAAAACAGTTTGATCATCATCCATTACAAACTTTTTGTCTGTGCTCCTACTGCGATTTTAAAAAGTTTTGAGAGATTATATATGTGCATGGTTGGAATTGAGTGAAGGTCGTCATATTTACACTATATGTGGGGTTCACAAGAAGTTGATGTTGATCTATTCTAGATGATATTATAGTTTGTTTGGACGTGGGATTCTATGTAGGGATTTTGTGGGGATCAGAGATTTGGTGGAAAACTAGTTAGAAATCATGTTATAAATATAACTAGTTTTCCACCAAATCCATGTCCCCACAAAATCCCTACTTAAAATCCCTCATCCAAACACACTGTTAGATGATATTGGGTGAAGAGGTTCTCCTCGGCATGTCTATTATCCATTTATCCTAATTGAAAATTAGCATATTTTAGAACTTGTAAGTTGTAACCCCATGATCTGATTCATAAGCTACCTCCACGTTATTCTTTATTGTTGGGTTGACTCTTCCGTGCTAAACTTAGGGAACCACTAAGAAAAATATTATACTTAACTGTCATTTCATGGTTGTAGTATATTCTCACACCCCTCAGTAATTTGCATCATTCTTAAATTGACGAAAAAGCTCAACCACTAAATTCTAGGGTGCCTTTTTTTTTAAAATTTCATTGGTGTTTGATTGCAAAGAAGTGCATTATAGGAAAAAGTTAAGTTTGTAATTGTGCGGAAATATGTTCTTTAGGGGTCTAAAGATGTGTATTCTATGAAATTTTGATTTAAAATGGATTATTTGTCACGCTTTTGAGTCGCGTGAAGTGAACACCTAGTTCCGTAGAATTTAAATTGGAAACAAACAAGGGATTTTGTACTGTTTTTATGAAACTCTACCAACTCGGCGAAATTCAAACGCAATCAAACACAACGCATCAAATCGTTCAACATAACTGCAAAATTCAAACGCAATTAAACACAGTGCATCAAATCGATTCAACATAACTCTGCCAACTTTGCGAAATTCAAACGCAATCAAACACAACCGACTAATCTTTTTGCAGGAGCGCATGAAATCATTCAACATAACTCTGCCAACCTTGCGAAATTCAAACGCAATCAAACACAACTGACTACTCTTTTTGCAGGTGCGCATGAAATCGATAAATCGTTCGTGCCCACTATACTGGTCTCTTCATAATTACCAATTGGGCTTGGATTCTAATGAAAATCATTTTTATCAGGCCCATCTCTCAAAAGCAAGTTTGTCCACTAAGCCCATAACTGCAACACTCATGGGCTTTGTAACGTCATCAATCAACCAATAGTTGGATAAGAAAAAAATTGCTTTTTATTGTCAATCAGTGGGTCCCACCCCTGTCATCTCCGTTCGAACCAACTTTTTCCGAAAAGTCTTTGAGTTGACTCGTCTTGACCCAAAAACCAGACATGCAAAAAATACTATCCAGTCTCCACTCTCCACAGTAGCCTGTGTTTTGGCACATCAGTAGGAAGAAATTTTTTCTCTCTCTAGAAATTTTTTCTCTCTCTTCGTCCACTTCGAAGCTTATAAAACCGTTAATTGAAGTCTTGTTTGTTTTTAATAGCTTCGGTTTTAAGCTTTTCAAAGTTCTTCATTATCCGTTTTATCTACAGAAAAACCCTAATTTGTTCCTCTTCCTCCTACTTTATCTCTATTATCTCATCTAGGGTTCTATTTCTCTGCCCTAATAGAATTCCCTTCAAAGAAAAAAAAAGAGTTTTCTTTTCCATCGCTCTTTCATCAGTAGTAGTTGAATTAAGACATGGAATACCAAAACGACCCGTAAGCGCTGTTTAACTCTCTAGAATTTCAATTTGTTAGGGTATTTTTTTCGTTGATGAAATTTGGGATTCTGAGGTTTATTTTTGCAGGTATCGCGATGAGGATGGGGAGCCTTTAATGGACTTCGATGACATGCCTTCTGATCGAGAAGGCTCTTTTGAACCAGAAGATTGGCAGCGGGAACGATCCCCGACTCCGGTTCATGAATCTGATTCGGGTTTCAAAGCGAAGCCAAGAAAGAGGCTTATAAAGAATAGTGATAAACAGAGTGCCACCCCTGATTTTGATGTTGAAGATGAATTTCGTGAAGTTTTGAGGGATGATTCAGATGATGAATTCTCTTCTGGGAAAAGGAAGGGTTTGAAAGAAAGTGGGAGTGGGAAGAAGGAAAAGAAGTTGAAGTCGGAAAAAATGATCGGTAAGGGGACCAAATTGATTTCTAAGGGTGGGAGTTTAGGGCGTTCTAGGGATCATCATGGTGGTGATCCAGAGATGAAAGAAATGTGGGATACTGTCGCTGGGGCAGACTCAGAGGTATTGATTTATTTTAAGTCCTTTTTTTTAGTTCTTCTGATATCCAGTTTTGGAAAATTGAAGCTTTTGAGAAAAAATTCGCTTTTTTTTTTTTCGTGTTAGATGATCGAAAACTCAGTAATATGATGATGTTCTTTTGTCTAAAGGTAGTCTTTTTGTGTCTAATGCCCGCGAAACTGTAATAGTTTATCATTCTCTTAGGCCGGAGTTATGCCTGTTTTATGCATCTTTGTATCAGATGTTTTTGATGAGTAAGCTTGTTTTTATGGGTTTTGTGAATTTTGTAATTGAGTGGTTTCTGCAGAAATTCGTACATTTAACACAATTCTTAAGACTATTTTTTTCCCTTGTGCAAATGAATAGGATGATCAAGAGGGTCTACGGACTGTAGACGATGATAACTTCATAGATGACAGTGGTGTGGATCCCGCCCACCGGTACCGGAGCGACAATGAAGGTTCTGTTGGGGATGCTCCCCAGGTTAGTAAATCATCCTTAAAATATGCATCTCATCCTCATTGCTTAATAGGATATTCCAGGCTTTTGATGGGTTGCTCGACTTCAATTCTTTTACATGTTTGTTTGGAAGTTGTTCTTTGTTTTTCGAATTGATTCTCTGATTATGTCAGGCTGAAGAGGGTGAAGAGGATGATGAAATCAAACAGCTTTTCAAGGTTGGTAAGAAGAAGAAGAAAACTGAGAAAACTGCTGCAGAAATCGCTTTGCTAGTTGAGCATCTCATGGCTGAACTCGAAGTTACAGCTGAAGAAGATGCGGAACTGAATAGACAGTCTAAGCCTGCAGTTAATAAGCTCAAGAAGCTGCCACTTCTAACCGAGGTTCTTTCAAAGTAAGATGGTTACTTATTGTCTGGATGTATTAATTTTTTTGTATTTGCTATTCTTAGTTACTTATTTCTTATTGCCCACTGCAAATACTCTTCTTGCAGGAGACAACTTCAGCAAGAGTTCTTAGATCATGGAGTATTAACCCTTCTAAAGAATTGGCTCGAACCACTGCCAGACGGAAGCTTACCCAACATAAATATCCGATCTGCTATATTAAAGATATTGACTGATGTATATACACTGGGATCTACCATACATTCTCTGTCATTTAGTAATAATTATTTATCATTCGACAAGTTTGATTTGTAAGAACCTGATATTCTGCTCATGTTGTGCAGTTCCCGATCGATCTAGAGCAATATGATAGGAGGGAGCAGCTTAAGAAAAGTGGTCTTGGGAAGGTCTGGGTTCACCTTATAAAGCGAGGGAGCATCCTTTTCAAACTAGGAGTATAATAAATTTAAGTGGAATAATGTATTTTCTCTTGTGCAGGTCATTATGTTTTTGTCAAAATCCGACGAGGAGACAACAGCCAATAGAAAACTTGCTAAGGATTTGGTTGACAAATGGGTAATGCCACAAATTCATCGGTCTTGTTTGATACAAGTTGGAAGTTGATCCAATCCATTTCCGTTGTGTTTCTTTGTATAGCAGCCATCTGGTAAACTTTAGGTGGTTTACTGGTGTGATGGTTGGGTGGAAGATTTCCTGATTTATTCACCGAGAGATCTGTCACAACTCGCGATAAAAACTATCATGCTTCTTTGTTAAGGATTAGGACTACTATATTGGCTTGAGTTAACTTGTGTTCTGGTTTATAACTATAAGAGGCAGTTGCTTTACATCGAATGACGGGAATTAGACCCTAACAATTTTAAATATAATGTGTGCAGAGTCGACCGATATTCAATAAGAGTACTCGATTTGAGGACATGAGAAGCATCGATGATGAAAGAGTTCCATATCGGAGACCGTCAATGAAAAAGTATTCATTAGCTAGTTGCAGTTGTTATGACTTGTTTCTTGTGCTTTAAAATGTAAACTACTTTTCTTGTTAGTGCTTTCATTCTTACTATTTCTTATTATGTTTCTGCATGGTGGTTGTTGCTTTGTAGGCGAGTGACAAAAGCTACAGAACTGGACTCTAGAGAGGACGATCTTGATATAGCTGAGTTTTCACAGTAAGATGCAGCCTATCTCCTCAATTATCCTCGTGATTGTTTTGCTGTTGTGTACCTGATACCTTCAAGGCATGTTTCCTGATTACTCTTTTGAGTGCAGGATACCCAAGTCTGGCCAATCATCTTCCAGACAACATACTACTAGGCCTGAAGCTCTGCCATTGGATTTCGTGGTGCGTCCCCAATCTAAGATAGATCCAGAAGTGATAAGAGCACGGGCAAAGCAAGTTATCCAGGATCAGCGCCGGCTGAAGGTTTGTGTGTTTTCTAGCTATGAAGGATTGGATTATCAGTATATGAATATGATGTTGGTGTTTTTGCCCTGCACTTCGGCGGTGGTACCATATGCTATCAATTATTGTTGTATTAATATATTAAGCTGAGGTTCAATCACCAAGTGATCCAAATCACCAATTTCACTCTGAAGATGTGAGAAAACAATATAGAAAAAGCTATTAAATACAGAATGACACTTCTTTTCTGTATGTGCTCATACCTGATACACTAGGTATGCTATCGATTATTGTTGTTAGTATATTAAGCTGAGGTTGATGGAAAGAATATACACGGAATGGTTTGTCTTTTATCATGTGTGCTCACACCTGATACACTAGGTATTGTCCAATATGTATTGGATTCAGAGTTTGACCTTGCCAGACTATAGAAGTAAAATAATAGAAATAAATTCCTTGTTCTTGTACATTTGTTACAGTTGAATTTATGCTGAATCTCCAGTATTTCTTTAGAAGTACTGGTGCCTGTTAACTGCAGAGCATTCCTTGTTAAGTTGTGAAGAGAAATTAATTGGTGCCTGTTAACTGCAGATGAACAAGAAGTTGCAACAGTTGAAAGCACCGAAGAAGAAACAGCTTCAAGCAACAAAGCTTAGTGTGGAGGGTCGGGGTATGGTCAAGTTCTTTTAGCTGCCACCCACCTGTACATTGTGAAGAGTACATAGCATAGGGTAATTCTGTTAATATGGTGCATGTGCTGGAAAGATGTGGATATCATGTCAGTGGTCTTTCCCCGTGTCAGGTCCCAACCTGCTGCATTAACTACCACTTGGATGTCAATTGCTTTTCCTTTTATGGGTTTGTAGCCTGAGTGATTGAAGGGTTGATTCCACAAACCCTTTTCAGCTCATCATCCATGTTATGCTTGGAGTTAAAGAGTAGTTCTCTGTTTGGTTAGTTGGTCACCTTAAGCATAATATCATGAAACAGTTGTTTAGCATCTTTTATAGGCGAGGGACTGCATTATACATATGTAATAACTCTCTCATATTGTATTTTAATGGATGTGATAAATAAGATCTTCAATCACAGGCTGAGGCACTTCTCATTTTATGGTACCATTGCTATATCATGACACGGCTATAGGAAGTATGAACCACTTCCAATTGGAATTCAAATTCTAGTAATTTATGCGGAGCTGTCAAGGCCCAAGGGGATTTAGTGATGCCCATCAGATGTAATCCTGTTATTTTTCCTACAGAAAGATATGAGCCCATATGTATGGATGCAGTAACGCACCTACTGTTTACTACAAAAAAAGAGATCGACAAAATATGTACCAAAGTGAGGGCGTTCTGTTGCACCCAGCTCTGCATAACCCTGGTTTGTCTTCCTCATCTTGCCCTTTGAATTCAAAGAGGTTTTGCATCTATCCCTCCGGCACGAAAGACCATTGAAGATTTTCTCTTGCTGCTTATCTTAATCTTCATCTTTAACTCTTATCTTCATCGATCAAAGCTCCTCCAGTAGGTTGCAAAAGAATTGTTGGAATATACCTCATCAATACTCTTTAACAAGTTTTGAAGGTTTTTGCTTACCTGATCTTCAATAAGATTCAGCTGAACGAAACTATAGCCTATTATGTGCGTAAGTTGAACTGGATGTCGAAGCATTCAGTTTCATATGTTTAGACAATTTGGTCCTTAATTTCCAAAGAAACAACTTGCAGTTGAGAGAAAGAAGAGTAATGTGCTCTTATCTGATAAATCTGGAATCAAGTTTTACAACTGTGTTTAAACTCTCAAAACTAACTTTGACGCATTATAAAAATCTAGCTTTATATCTCTATGAAGTGACAAAATATAGCCACTTTGCTTGATCTAATCCTGTCTACAACTACTTTTCTTCTGTATTTCCTTCCTCTCTGTTCTACTTCCTTTCTCTCTATTCTTTTTTCGATCACTAGTACTTCTTTTCTTTCTTATTAAGAGTTTACTTTGGATCAGTAAAAAAATGATCCCATTCATGTTCCCCCTCAATCCCAAACAAACTATACTTCCATGTGTTATCTTCTACATAAGGAGGCGCGTCCGGACTTCGCCCCTCTCTCATATCCCTTCTCACTTTATTCACCCTCTCAATCACTCCTTTAACAGCTATATCAAATGCATCTTCAATGCTCTCCAGTCTAGACCTTGGATCTGCATATATCACCTTTGGGATCAATTTTATAACCTCTTCTCTCATAGCACGCACTTGCTCCTTTGGTATCCGTTGTAGAATCGATTCTATATTTACCTTCCCATCTCTTACATCATTTTCTGGTATAAGAACAGAGTATTTCTTATAGTCTCGCGGTAAGAACCATGTATACTGAACGTAAGCAGACCCTGGATGGAAAAAGACTGGTATACACCCAGCCAATATCGAATCAAAAGCTGATCTTCGAGTATACGAATCTCCTGGAGGCTCTAAACAGAAAACAGAGCTTTGAAACATTTTCATCACATTACTTGGCCTATGGCAAGTTTTGGTTCCTTTGTTGCAATCTAATAACTTGCACTTCCTCTTTGATGCCAGGCACTGTTCTATAATCTGACTGCGAATCGATCCTGTCATGTTTGGTCTTGGTGCACCTGCAAAGGAAAACAGGTAACGCTTCTTTTGTCTCCTCATCCTGTTCTGCCATTGATAAACCTCATTATCCGATGAAGGATGGAAGTAGGTTGGATAAGGTACTCCAAAATCGTTACGGTGCCAAGGACTCGCTTCGATTACTAACATTGACATGTTCTTAGTTTCAGGCAAAGTCATAAGTTTATTACCCCAATCTGAGTCCTTGTCTGTCAACCTTCTGAAGTCCCATGTAATCCTGCCTGCAACTAGGAAATGATCTCTTCCTCCTAAAACCTTCCATTCAGGTCTTGCCTTGAGCCATTTTACAAGATCAAGAGAAGTGGCATCTCGCGTCGATATGTTATACCCCCAGAGATAACGAACGATGTCGAGACCTGCATAAAAAGGCACATAAATTGCAGAAGCCAATGAAGAATTGTTTGTCAAACACTTGTACTGTTTCATCCTGTTATGAAAGATGATTTCCAAGGTGAATTGATTTGTAGCAAACCAGCCCTTAGTAGAGAAGACTCCCTGCGAATTCCCGATTCTTGGACCAAGACCAGCATTCGACATGAACGGACACATATCAACCCATACACTAAGTGTTCGACACTCCTTTATCAAATCTTCATTGAATTTTCTTGGCAGATTATGAACATAGATGTACCTACCAGAGCATGGATCAGGTTCAGGTTCTCTCTCAACATAATGTTCTTCTTTGTCCTCTTCAATGGATGCATGCTCATTAACGGGTTCAATACCATTCGTCGTATTAGGTAGTTCATTAACAGATGGTCTGTTAATGGATTCAGCCTCATTCCGTAGAACCAATTCAGTTCCATTTTCCTTTGTAGGTAGTTGCTTAACCTGTTCTTCTCCGCCTTCCTCAACAGATGATTCACTAACCGGTTCATTTCCATTCTCCTCAATGGATAATTGGCTAACAGGTTCATGCCCGTTCCTCGTACCGGCTTGTTTGGTAACAGGTTTGGTCTTATGCTCTATAACATGTTCTTGATCATTCTCCCTAACCCGGTTTTCATCAACAGAAAAACGACCAACTGGTTCCAACCCATTGTACGTTGTAGGTTCACGATTAGTGGGTTCGATTCCATTCTCTATACCAAGTACCGGGGACATAACACCGTATACATAATCTGTCATCAACATTTGAACCTTGTTTTTGCTACTTATGAAAGCCGCAGAATCGAAGTAAAACAATAAGAACCATGAAACAAAGAAAGAAAAAATAACAAACCAGATTTGATTACGACACGCTCCATTTGATTTCTCCATGATCTGGTCTCTATGGTTCCTCGAAAAAAGACTCATTTGATATATAATTCTACCACCTCCAATCCATGAAGCTCTATAGAGGAACAAAAAAATAAATAAAAAAAAGAGGAAAAACTGAAATGTTTTTCTGTTTGAGAGACTGAAAAATCTGTTGTTATTGAGATTATCAGAAATTTTTGCAGACTAGCTAAGAAAAGACAGGATGAAAAATTGAAATTGGGTTACAAAAATAGAGGGAGGGAGTGGACAACTAAGTCATTGAAAAATTCAAGCTTTTCTATCCTAAAACGATGGAAAATTCTAAATATATCTCACGCGTAATTTAATACCAAATATTAATTAGTATCTTCGTCATATAATTAAAGCTGACAGACAGGTTTAGTCCTCTGAACATAGTATCTTGTTGGCCAATAAGAAAATGACATCTGGAAGGCATACAAGGGGGTCACACTTAACCATAATGTCTACGTTAAATTCGTAGCATCTTCAATGCAAATGTCTTTTTTGCGTGGTGTGTTTCATAAGACATCCTCTCGTATTTCAGATATAAGTTACGCTATTCATTTTTGACCGTAGGATTGAATGGCGAGAAATGATCAGCCATTAGAGAAGTTTGAATCCAACTTATAGAAATTGCTAAACAAGAAGGATTTTTGGTATGTAGATGATCTGATGATGTATACAATGAAGTCGGCCCATTGTTTTTAGCATATTGGGCCTAAAGAAACAGCTATTGTTCAGAAACAGCCCACATGCCCACTGTTCATTAATGACATTAGATACTATTTTGAGAGTCTGAGATGAATAGCCGTTGGATGTTGACCCACATGCCCATTGTGCATGAACGGTATTAGCCATAATATTTAACCCGCCCCTCAATCCACCACTCATTGTGTAGTTGTAGGGACCACACAAATCACAATAAATGGTGGATTGAAAGTGCCACCTTAATATGTTTAAATAGATAAATTGAGGGGCGGATCCTAAAATCATTTTCAATATTTAACTGATGCTAGATATACAATAGTTGCTAAATGAACTCCTTCGTCAAGGTGCATTTTAGGTAGATTTTATCACTTTAAAATAAGCGCGATTAGCATTATGGACTTTCTAAAATCAACACCTACAGATACATTTTGCTATACATATTTTTGTAGGATTAGCATTATTGACTTTCTAAAATCCCAGGCTGTCCACTTGCCACGTACTTATAAATATTATTGACTTTCTTATCATGGACCAATGAATGCACCAATTGAAATCTCTAATGACAGCTTCATTTGGTCAAAGACTAAGAATGGTAACTTCTCTACTCTATCCAGCTATAAATGGTAACTTCTCTACTCGTGCTGCAGCTGTAGCACGTGATGAGTTTGGTAGGTTCTTGGCATGTTCGACTAGTTTTGGTTATAGTTACTCTGTTGTCGAAGCAGAACTTAATGCTTTCTAACTTGGATTTGAATTGGCAAAATTTGTTAGCAAAATTTGCTCTTTCTTGTAAGGTTACTGATAGGTGGATTGATTGTAATCCACCAAACTGTATTGAGGAGGCAATTCGCAATGAACTACCTCCTCAATCCTCTGAATTGTAATAAATTTTGGACTTTGTCTTTTTAAAAAAAAAAAAAAAAAATGGGACCAAAATGCAGTTCCAGTAGAAATGTAAATCACATTCAAAATAAAATCATAGTTGTTTGCTACTGCCACCCCATTTCAAATGCCACATCAAATTGGACAGCCAGTTTTGGTATAATTATTAATTCAACCCACTTTTATATGGGAGGAGTAAAGGTTGATGCATGTGGGAGAACAAAAAAACCAGTGTAGAGGAGGATCTCAATTTCTTGATCAAAAAAGGTATGGTAAGAAATACAAGAAATTAATGACCCTTTGTAGCATGGAGTATTTAATGGAAATATTTATAGTGTGTTTGGATGTAGAATTCATGTTTCCCACGCGATTACATGAATTCTAAAAAATATGAATCCCTTAATTTGTTTGGCAACCATAAAGGAATCCTTGGAGACATGAATCCTTACAAATTTTAGGGGGAGATAAGACTCAAAATGAGGGATTTGTTAGAAAATATGTTTCCCTGGTAAATAAGTTTTTAAGGATTCTTGGCAGCCAAATAGACCAGAAAAAGTAGAATCCCTAGTCCCCACTGAATCTCTACCATAAAATCCACATCCAAACAGACTATTCGTTAATTAAATCGTTGACTTTTTATTGGCTTGTAGATATTTCCAACAAAAGTAGGCATTGTACATGAAAAGAATTGGAGCATCATACTAACAGTTGAAAACACATCGCGAGGATAATCACACGACCGGAAAAAATCTAACTAAGCACTTCAGAGAGACTCGAACACAAGAACTCTACCAAAGGGTAGGAGTAACAAGATCGGAGCAAGCCGTTCTTGTATGTTTGTGGTCACAAAATTAATAGGCCGTTTGAGGTACTATATATTTTGTCTGATAATGAAAAGATTATAAAGTGTGGCGCTGTCAATCTTAGCTGGACCAAAATTTTCATGCATTTTTAGGAGTAATAAAGTAAGAATGTGTACTAAGAAATGAATCAGTCCTGGCGTACTAAAAAAGAAATTTGCATTGAATAGATTTCGATATTCACAAAACAAGTTCTCAATAGTATGAAGTATTGAACATAAGAAAAATATTCAGTGCCTTCAGATTTCTTTACATATGATGACTAAAGATTAAAATCATATGTGCATTTATCCTTTGTGGACACTTCCAAATCTTCTGAACTGTTACTTCAAGAATGTAGAATTTTCATTTAAGCCAACTCCATATTATTACTTGGATATTACTTACAGAGACTCTGTTTGGACATAAACATTTAATATATGAGTATCTAATATTTGTAAGCCACTAACCTTCTTCTGCAGATCACGATAGCCAAAACTACCAGACAAATGAAATAAAAAATGCACACACACTGAATGAGTGTACATCTCTTATTCCAGTATTTTAGAATACTGGACAATCACTATAATATTTTTTTCTATTTTTTTCATTGAAATCTTCTTCAATTTCCCCCAAATTCTCAATATCGAATCTCTTGTTTCTAAAATGAAAAACTTAGTTAAGGTTAGATAAATCATTTAGCGATTTGTTCACAGTAATTCTAATAATATAATATTATTAGGAACCTTAATAAGATGAAATTAAATATAGATACAAATAATTAGCTATAGTAATAATATTTTTAACTGAGTCGATAGTTACCATTTTACCATGACTATACTATACTTTGCCACTGTCAAATTGATGCTTAAGAGACTTAAAAATTGATCTAAATGGATCAATTTATAGGACCAAAAAAAAAAAAAAAACACATGCAGAACTTTTTAGTTTTTTCCTTCACAAAGTTTATTTGGGGCATGCAATAAGAATGCACAACAAAACAGAAAAATGTGTGAGAAGTGTTATAACATCAATGGATTTTTTTTGCTTTCTCACTTTTCGGGCTTCAAAGATTACTAAGGCCTAGCTCGCCCGGCTAGGCGCTGGGAGAGCTCGTGGGCCTTTGTGATCTGTTTTGGGATCGCCCAACCCATTTATCATGTCTGGTAGATGAGGGCCTCAACCCTAAGCCCAATACCCGGCCTGGCCAATAGCCAACTCCATAAATACTTATATATTATTATATGAGGGAGGTTATTGCACCCCTTCTTAGAACGCCCCCTTAAAAAGACACCTCCTGTGGAGCCCATATGTGATGCATCCAAAAACTAATTTTTTTAGAGGATGTTCTCCTAACTATGTATATCATCATATTCAAAAATAAGCTTATTCTAAAACTTATAACACCCTCAAATTACTTCTTAAAAATTGATAACTATTTGACCCCTCAAATAGTTACCAAATAGTTACTAATTTTTAAAGGTTAATTTGAAGGAGTTAGAAGTTTTAGAACGAAGAGATTTTTGAATATGATGGTATACATAGTGAGAAGAACATCCTCTAAAAAAATCAGTCCCTAGATACATCGCATGTGGGCCCCACAGGAGGGGGCGTTATAAGGGAGCGCTGTAAGAGGGGGTGCAATAACCTTCCTCATTATTATACATATATTTTTCAACTCTTTAATCTTTATATATATAAAATTTAACCTTCTATAAGTTTAAAAGGTTTTTTAAATTTTTTTTTATAGCTTTTATAAATTACAAAGTTAAATTTTTTAAAATTATTCTGGACCAAAGCCTGTTCGCCAAGTCTGCCCTAACCAAGCAAAATTATTAGGTTTGGATGGGCTGTGGCCCGTGGGTCTTATGTTGTAACAATTTACTCTTCCCAATTGGACCAGCAAGTCCTCAGTTTGCCCGGCCAACCCGATAATTTATAGGCCCACAGCAGCCAGACCCAATTTACACCCCTATTCTCACACAATAAAAACGCAGAGATACATTAAGAAAGACGTGTGAGAAGCGTAAAGACACTGTCATAGTAACCGCCACCATAGGGCTATCATAACCTACTACTACTAAATATTACATGAGACAAACTAATGACAAACAATATGCCAAGAATTTTGATCCCAATACCTCCCAAGTCATGGAAGGAATGCACAACCGCTGTGCCAAACAACCATGTGCGATTCAGACAAATATTATTAGGTAGGAAATAACTGATGAATTTGGTTGCAAGGAGTCTACTCTATATATATTCATCAACTTTTAACAACCATATATTCTTGTCATAACCAAAACAGGTAACCAAATTCCTCTCTAAACATCACCTTCAATTTCAAGAAAGTCTAACTTTTGGTTGCTGAAGTTAATGGTTCAACAAACAAAAGCTCAATTAATTTTAAATTTATCAAACAAAAAAGTTTAAAAAAAAAATGTATAATATGCCAATTTCTTCAATAGGCGAGGGCTAAGAGGCATAGACTGAAATACAAGGAACCTAGGTAGGTGGATAAGTAGGTTATACCTGCAAACATTACATGTGACTTACTGGTGTCAATTGACCGATTTCTATTTTACTTTGGTTTTTCAAAATGGAACCTATTAAATAGCTAGGTTGGTTCTAATTCTTGTTCGTTCCGGTAATCAGATAACAGACAAAAATTGGAATAATTTTTCTTTTTGTGAGAAAGAAATTGGAATAATTGGTTCCAATAGTGAAACTATAATTAGAATAGGAATAATCTGGTGAAGGTCCTCTCTACTTATTACAACACCTACTAAATTGGGAAAGGAAGCAACAAAGACAGTTTTGCCCCGAACTTTTTTTCTCCTATTTCTCATAAACAAAAAGATGATGAAGAATTGAATTTGGGAACACCCAATCCATTTTGTAATTCAGAAAAATACCTAGAAAGATCAAAATCCACCTTACAATACAATACAGCAAAAACGGGTCGGCAATACAGCAAAATCTAGAAACATGACTGTTTTTTAATGATCATTTTTCTTATTAAAATTCACTATTTTTATATTTTAATAAATACTTGACCAAATAATATAAGCCGGCCCTAAAAATAAACAACTTCATGTATCAACGTGTGTTAATATTCGAAGATTGTTTAACCGATAGGTATTTAGTAGGTTACCGACGTGACCAAATTGTAGACCCCACATACAAGGAAGAAAGAAAAAAAAAATATCAATAATTCATTTAAGGGAGAAAATGACAAGTGAGAGTGACAAAACATGAGAGCTAAAAAGTATTAAGGGTTACATAGAGGCTCGAACTCTGAAAAAAAAAATATAGCTTTTCCCTATTAACACTAGCTTTGTCTTTACATTTTATTTAGAATACTATGGATGTAAATGTCTAGATGGAGATTTTAAGTATAGATTTAGTGGGGACTAGAAATTTAGATCCTGCGTGGTATGCAGGAAAAATTTGCGGAATGCAAATTACCAAAGTTGTGGTAGTGGTAGTTTGCATGGACAAACAGGGTCATAGGTATTCTAACTAGCAGAGGACTACCATACCAAGCAGATCGGGAATAACTGCAGATGCGAATTTTTTCTGCATACCAAACAGGGCCTTAGTGGAAAATTAGTTAGATTTATAACATAATTTCGAACTAGTTTTCCACTAAATTCATGATCCCCACAAAACCCCTACTTAAAATCCCCCATCCAAACAGTCTATAACTAAACCACATTTCAAATATAAGAAAAATGTACCAACACTTCCAAACTTTCTTCCTTCTATGATCTCATTTTATTAGGTATAAATGTCTTAGTCGAACCGATATTACAGTAGGATAATGCTACTTGTACTGCTTGGATGACTCCCAAGATGAAGTGGCGAAATCTACTTTATATAAAAAGTTTGAAATAGATCTTGCCACCTCATCTTGAGAGTCATTGTACATATAACATTATTCATTACAGTAAAATAATTTTTTTAGGGTTTATTTAGAAGGTCCTTTATCGATAATCATAATTATGGATTCCCAAAAATTAATTACTTAGCCGGTCTGCGTCATCTCAAATAATTGAAAATAAACATGTTGATAAATATTTATTTTTGTCATATTAAGAAATTGGATTAAGTGGTAATTTCTTACTTATAACTTTAATCATATATTTTCTTTGTAGGATATAACTTTATTCAATTATTTACAAATAGTATTATTCTGTGTGTACCCGTCAAAACAAGTCCATTTATCCCAATTCGGCAAAAACATCATTAATTATTCGGTAATGCTTGAGTTACAGCAAATTCATACAGAATTTGCTACCACTCAAGCATCCAACGGTCAAAGTGATTTGCATCTTCTCGTATTTCGCTTCCCATCCTAAAGTGTTATGAATCTCACCGTGAAATGTGCCTGCTGTAGCAAATTCGGTAGGGATTTCGGTAGCCCTAGCACTACCGTTAATTATTAGGGTTTTCCGTGTGAATTAAACAACACAAATATCACCATTCATCAATCATGATGGCTTTGAGGCGATTCTTTCTTGTACCCCAAAGGCCTGCCCCCATGTGAAACCCTTTACAATCATTGCTTGACACGTGTAAGATGCATGTTATGGGGTGCATCATGGATGGTTACAAGCGTGAGCAGCGAAGAAGGTTGACTTGGATTCCACGAATGAAATTACGTAAACCACATACACAAGCATTGCCAGCCTATCTAAAACCTATCTTGCCTTCAGCTTTACCATAACAAAACAATAAAAAAGAACATCACGACACAGCTTTACCATTGATCATTCTTTAATCATAGATGAAACTCATTTGATTATCACTAACAACCCTAATGAGGGGAGTTCTTTAGGTTCAAGTCATGAATATTTGGTTAAAGGTTCTTCTCCTGTAATCTTTTTTTCACTTGTGTGACATGTTTTTGATTTGTGTGTACTTTAGTTCTTATCTGTGCATATTAATACAGGTGTTGATTATTTTTACTTAGGTTAGTTTTTCAAATGTTATGAGTTTATTAAAACCGTATTTCCTATAAAAAAAAAAAGAAAAATAAAATTCTGACTTTAAAGTATAAAATCTAACAGTCAATGAATCACCAACCAACCTGTGTTTGGTGCATAAATCAGTTGGTGAATCACCAATCAGCCTGTGTTTGGTGCATAAATCAATCATCTAACTTCTCAGTCATTTGTCAAACATTAATATGGATTTTAGACATTTAGTGGACCCAATTAAGTATGATATAGGGCTTTTGTAAGCTGAATTGTAGTCGCGTTTAAAAGAAAATTAGAATATGAGGCTATATAAAGATGATTTAAAAGCTAATTTTGTCCGAGGTCCCTTCAAAACTTTGATTCGACTAACCCTAATTTGTTTCAACAATCTCGATTCCCAACTAAACAAATCAGAATTAGGATTGAACATTTTTAATCGATACCAAACATCCTTATTAAGGCTATTATATTGAACAAGGTCAAATTAGTAACTAATTAAGATTTAGCATTTCCAACCTACCAATCTTGACAGGGTCCACCCAAACTTATTATTGCCAAGTCCACTAAAATTTTAAAAAGGGGTTTTGTGATTTTAGTCCCTATTTTTATAACCCTTATGTTTTTAATCCCTTGGATTAAAAACATTTGTGAATTTAGTCCTTAGTTTTTAAAAAGACAATACTAACCTTTAAAAAATTTTATTCCAAATATATCCCATATCTAAAAATCATTAACGGTCGACTTCATCACTCCGGCGACCGGCGACCTCCACTCCGGCGACCGGCAACCTCCTCTCCGGCGAACGACTCTCCGGCGGCCGGCCGACCTCCGACCAACGACCTTTTCTCCGGCGACCGGCGGCTGTGAACTCCTCACCGGCAGTCCAAATCTGAAATTTTTCAAAAGTGCAAGTTCAGACTTGCAGTGCAAGTTCAGACTTGCAAGTGCAAGTTCAGACTTGCACTTTTTTTCCAGTTAAAAAAAAAAAAGTGAACAAGGGTATCTTAGGCATTTTTTAAAACTTAGTTTACACATTTTTTAAATTTTTAGGGACTAAAATCATAACACTATAATTTTTTAAGGACTAAAATCATAAAGTTTTAAAAAATAAGGATTAAAATTATAAAAGTATTTTAGTGAGGGATTAAAATTATTGGTCCCCTAAAAAATAAGAACTTTTTTTACATTTTCCGTTTTAAAAATAAAATAAAAATGGGCGCTTTGATCATCATGCATGTGGGTAGACATAAACTTTGGGTGGGCCTTTTTAAACCAAGGTCAAATATACCCACTCGTTAATTAAAGTAGCGTTAACGGGTTAAATTCTTATTTTAAAGAGTAAAAAGGATTTCGAATCCAAAGCCAAAGTCCAAGTAGTTGGTGAACCGCTCTTTCTCTCTCTCTCGCGTATGAACAAAGAAAAAACATCCAACCCCTCCTCCTCCTCCTCCTCCGATCTCCTCCTCCTCGTCATCATCATCTTTCTTCCTTTTCTCCTAAAAAACATACAAAAAAAAAATCCTTCTAATTCAAACTTTTCTTCAATATTTAGCGGAAGAATTTGAAATCCTGCTTTGTTCTTTTCCCTTTTTCTCAGATTGCACTCGCTATCTCTTTTTCTTTTCAAACCGTGTCGTAATCTCTCTCCATTTCTTTCTTTCTCTCTCTAGAACTAGCCCTAATTTTAACTTTTCTCTGTATTTTTTTTTTTGAAATTCTCATTGTGTTTTTTTGATCGGATTTTGATATGGCACTGGTAAATCTCTGATAAAATTTGATCGAATTTGAGAGATCTTTTCGAAATCTTTCAGGATGGGGAGGGATCTTCCCTCCGACATAGAAAGTAAGGTGGTTCAACCTAGACATGGTGATAACATGATTCATCCAGTAAGTACAGATACGCCTTCATCGAATCCTCATTCGTTTCAAGAATTTAGACCTTTTCGTAGATGGTTCCCCTGGTTGATTCCTTTCTTTGTTATCGTCAACGTCATTCTTTTTGGGATTACCATGTTCATTAACAATTGCCCGAAGAATTCTGTTTCTTGTATTGCTGGATTTCTTGGGAGGTTCTCGTTTCAGCCTTTCAAGGAGAATCCTCTTCTAGGTCCTACTTCATCTACGTAAGTTCTTCTTCTTCTTCTTCTTCTTTTTGCCTCCATTTTTTTTTATAATTTCTGCTGTTTATCTTGTACTGTATTGTTCTGGATTATAATTCAACAAAAATACCTAGGCAATTGAAGAATTTGAAGCTTTTACTATATGTGGCAACAATTACATATCAAGAAGAAAAAAGGCAACAAAATTTTGAAGTAAAATTGAGAAAAGATTGAAGTTCTTTCTGTTAACTAAAAAGTAGTTTATTCAAAGCAAGAATTTACGTATGAACCGACAAAAATCTCAATCGTATCCGCCAAAATGCACCAACCATATCGTACTACTCCTCATAGATATAGATTTACAAAAAAAATTTAATCATTATGACCTTTCATTAACACCAACCAATAAGCTAACAACCAATTAAAATTATTATACTTTATCTCAAACTCATAACAATCCATTGTAAAGGATACTGGTGCTTAGTAAACATATATAATCACACAGTACCACTGAAGAAGAACATTTGAGGTGAATTTAGGGAAAAATAAATTCTTCCCCTTCTTTAGATGACAAAAAACATTTTGTCGACACTATCAAAATTTGTTTGCTTGTTTTTTGTTTTTTGTTTTATGTTATTTTTGGGTTTGCTTTTAAAATTGTGCATTTGTGCTTCGTAGTTGAACATGATTTTTATTTCCATGACATAATAAGTAATTGCTTAAGAAGGGAATTATATTCAAGTAACTGTTGTAAGTTTTGACCTTCAGGCTAGAGAAGATGGGAGCACTGGAAGTGAATAAAGTGGTTCATGGACATCAAGCATGGCGCCTAATCACTTGCATTTGGTTACACGCCGGGGTTTTTCATATACTTGCCAATATGCTGAGTCTCTTGTTCATTGGAATTCGGCTTGAGCAAGAATTTGGATTTGGTAGGTATCTAAGCCTTTGATAGCAGTATGTTATCAATATTAAGATGAATATGTGACCGTTATCAAACCATATCACAAGTATCTGTGGTTGGTTGATAATGTGATGCGTATGCCAACTATCAAAATTTCAAGTTTTGTGGATTATAGACCATATGATCCCAATACTTGCTACAGAAGATGATGTTGTTTTAATATGGTGTAGTGCTATGGTGCATCTTAGTGGCTCTCAATAGTGGATTCTAACTATTTAGAACCTTTATCTCATCAAAAAACTATTTAGAACCTTTATGTTATGTATATGGGTTAGTTTCCCTGTTAGATCCACTCGTGTTCAAGTTTAACAGAATCCAAACAAGTTTGAACTGTAAAGTTTCTAAGCCGAAGCAAATGAAAACTTGGAAATGTAATCACTTTTTGTTTGGTCTTTGTGTTAAAAGTCAGAAACTTTATGTTATATTCAAGTAAAAGAATTCAATGTGGAATCTGTGTGTGAGTAAAAATTGTTTTGACACTTATATGTAATCATGCATGTCCTATGCACATCCATGTTACCAGCTATAATGTTACAATGTAATCATGCTGTAGTTTCCTACGAAAAATACTTGCTAAGCCTCTAAAGATATCTAAGATTGTGTCTTTATGTTGGTTAGGTTTCTCAAACACTTGTTGTTGTTGGATGCTTCACTGTATCTAGCTGCATGTTGTAAATTTTCTTACTCATGTTGTTTGAGTCTTACTTATTCCAGCTGTTTCCCTCCTGTAGTGCGAATTGGTTTGTTATATATCATCTCTGGCGTTGGAGGGAGTTTGTTGTCTGCTCTCTTTATCCAATCGAGTATTTCTGTTGGTGCTTCTGGTGCTCTCTTTGGATTACTAGGAGGGATGCTTTCTGAACTCATCACAAATTGGACAATCTATGCAAATAAGGTGTTATTATCATTGCCATATGGAACTAGCATTCTCACTTGAAACATACATTCTCTGTTACAAATTACTCTTCTGTCCCAATTTTCTGATGGTTCCAAATTATATGTTTAGTTCGCAGCATTGTTGACTCTTGTGCTCATCATAGCAATCAATTTAGCAGTGGGAATTCTCCCACATGTGGACAACTTTGCACATATTGGAGGATTTCTTTCTGGATTTCTTCTTGGATTTGTGTTTCTTATCCGACCTCAGTTTGGGTGGGTTAGCCAAAGGACTCTTCCTCCTGGATATGCTGCTGCAACTTCAGCTAAACCTAAACACAAGACATATCAGTACGTCCTGTGGGTCACTGCTCTGATCCTCCTAATAGTTGGGTAAGTCCTTCACAATATTTTGCTTCCATGTGTTGTATTGACTTAAAATATTAAGAAATGTCATCCCTGAATGTACAACCCCATCATGTGAACGTAATTGTAGAATACTTCCTTCGGTATACACTTTTACTTAGTAATCTAAAGTTTTTTGTTCTCTTGTATAAGGTAAATCATACTTTATAGTTTATAAAATTTATGCTAACAACCTGAACTAATGGTAATTGAATAAAAAAGAAAAAGTTAGCTTATGGTAGCTATGATATGGAAGTGAGATGATGGCTACTCATGCAACATCCATCATGGTCATCTTGGAGATGGCTCTACTTGACTGATCTTTTCTAAAGCTTAGCATTTTATTTCTAGGTGATCTGCATGGTTTTATTGAATCATATAAAGCTCAAGCTTGTGACCTTTTTTCTGCCTTGGGTAGGATTGGAGATTGACAAATAAATGTCAACAATGGGTAACTGAAACTCTTTTTGGAGAGGGAACATATGAAATGGGTATCATTGTCTTCCTTACCTCACTGTCAGCTTGTCTGAGAAGTGGACTTGTATTTTGCAGCCTTGTAATTTATATAAAGATTCTCATAATCACTTTTTTAAGAGTTTCAATGGTTGAAATGGAACCAATTGTGCTAGAAAAGAACTGATTCATAGACCTATGAAAGATAGATCCATACAATACTAAAATGCAAATCACTAGATTAGATCCATGGTAAAGTTCGGGTAGCTCGCTTTGAGGATTCTTTTGCTATTTTCTGAATTTTTAGGATCTCTCTAATTTCCTTTCTATCACAATCTCGATTTCCTAATGAGAGACATAAAGATGTAGGTTGATAACTTAGCTCGCTTTGAGGATTCTTTTGCTATTTTCTGAATTTTTCCTCTGTTGACAAGCAACTGCTCAAAAATTTGAGTAAAATCTTATTTTTGGATAGAACAACTCTGGAGTCATCTCTGATTCAAAGTTTGCTGATTTGATTAATTGGAACAGGTTTACTGTTGGCCTGGTTATGCTGTTTCGAGGGGTCAATGGAAATGACCACTGTTCCTGGTGCCACTATTTGAGCTGTGTCCCCACTTCCAAATGGAGCTGCAAGAGTGAGCCCGTGTACTGCGTGGTAATTATGCTGCAACTTTTGTCTCTTACATACTGATTTCAATTTCTTGTTCTTCTGTAACATGCACAAATATGTATATATAGAGAAAGAAGACCTATGTGCGGCAAGAGGGAGAAAACCATCCTCCTTGTCTGTGCTGTACATTAGTATGCATTCAGGGATTAAGATAACTTAGTAAATACATCCCATTGAGTATATTTCCTAGAGAAAAGATTGGCGTAATTGTTGGGTTCCAATCCTGGAGTTATAAATTGTTGCTACACAGACAAGGAGTATCTCGACTTCTTGTAGTGATGCAGTTATATAATTTATTGTGTTGTGTGCATGAAGTTAACGTGTGCGTGAATCAATCTATTGTTGCAGTCGACCCAGACACAGAACCAACTGAGCTTGATGTGCCAAAACAGTGGGAAAAACAGCACATACATAATGCCAAATGCATCCGACTCCCAGATCAAGCAGCTATGTACTCAGCTATGCAGTTGATGACGTAAAACATTATATTCTTACAGTGACAGGGACAGATATGAGAGGCTGCCACGAGCGGCTCCAGGAACGAGCAGAGAGATCCTCCTTACTTCGTTAACTGTAGTGCTGCTGCTTCTTCTTTTATGTAGATTACATATATGCAATGAGTGTTGTTTGTTAAGCTCTTAAAACCTATGCAGTTCATTATATGAACCTGTTGTGAGTATTCTTCTGTAGCCTTTTAAAAAATGATTCTTCTTTCGTGACTTCTCTCAAAGTTGTACGTAACGGACCTGACCTATACTTTATTGTTATCGTCATTCTAAGGGAAGGTCCTTTTTGGGTTGTTCTGTATTTTAGTACCTTGATATTTTTACACTTATTTGTGAGAATGATTTCATGATCCATGACATCAATGATCATCCTCACAAATGAAAACTAAATAGTAAAATGGTCAATGGCCTTTAAAAAGCGTAAAATTTAAAGGACACCGCTACCTGAACATAAAACTGTTTATGTTTAGGCTAAACATAAATAGTGTGGGACCTGCATGAGACCGATCCAAGGGCTGAAATTTATTGAGTATGTTCTCCTAATCATGTAGATCATCCTCACAAAAAATCAGCTCATTCTAAAACTTCTAGCACCATCAAAAATTGATTGAAAATCAACGGTGAGTACTTCTATCTAATTTTTTATGAAGTTAGACGTTTTAGAATGAGTTGATTTTTTGTGAAGATGATCTACATGATGAGGAGAACATAGTAACCAAATTTCAGCCCTTGGATCGATCTTATGTGGGCCCCACACTGTTTATGTTTAGCCTAAACATAAACAATTTTATGTTCAAATGGCTTTTTCCAAACACAATATTGGGCTGAAAGCCCTCCTTTTATACCAGTTTCAAGTAGAGGACAAGCAATTTTTGTTTTATAAGTCTAATCCCTACTTTTTAACGTTTTATAAGGAAAGGAGTTAATTCCTCCTTTTATTTTAAAACTCTAAAATTTTGGTACCTAAACTACCCTTCTCTTTGCTAACCACATATATTTCTAACTGTTTTTGCTTGTATTGACCGATGACATGGCAGAGAGAGAAAATAAGTTTTTTTAAAATTAAAAATGCTATAACTTTTAATCTACAAATTAGATATTTGCCAAATTTATATTTTTGGAAAGCATTTTTNTTTGATGTTTCTAATAAATTAATGTAAAAGAAACGGTTTTTTACTAAACCGATTTGGCCGGTTCAAACGGTTGAACCGTGATTTTAGAAAAAACCGACGGTTCTAAAATTTGAACCGGTTTGATATGAACCGGGCCGAAAACTTAAAATTTCCGGGTCGGACCTGGTCGGACCGTCGGTCCGGTCCGGTTTTAATAACACTGGACCTGACCTATACTTTATTGTTATCTTCATTCTAAGGGCAGGTCCTTTCTGGGTTGTTTTGTATTTTAGTACCTTGATATTTTTACACTTTCTTTACACCTATTTGTGAGAATGATTTCATGATCCATGACTTCAATGATCATCCTCACAAATGAAAACTAAATAGTAAAATGGTCAATGGCCTTTAAAAAGCGAAAAATTTAAAGGACACTGCTACCTGAACATAAAACTGTTTATGTTTAGGCTAAACATAAATAGTGTGGGACCTGCATGAGACTGATCCAAGGGCTGAAATTTAGTGAGTATGTTCTCCTAATCATACAGATCATCCTCACAAAAATCAGCTCATTCTAAAACTTCTAGCGCCATAAAAAATTGATTGAAAATCAACGGTGAGTACTTCTATCTAATTTTTGATGAAGTTAGACGTTTTAGAATGAGTTGATTTTTTGTGAAGATAATCTATATGATGAGGAGAACATAGTAACCAAATTTCAGCCCTTGGATCGATCTTATGTGGGCCCCACACTGTTTATGTTTAACCTAAACATAAACAGTTTTAAGTTCAAATGGCTTTTTCCAAATTTAAATCTAACTTTTGATTAGTTTTAAAATTTTATAAGGATGTAGTGAGAATGATCTAGGCCCTTGAATCATCTCCAATTCTCAGTAATGCTACATTAACAAAAAGTTTAAGAGAAAATTTGACAAACCAGTGGCGAGAAATTCGACAAGGTCTCAATAGTAAAAATACAAGAGTGATGTCTTTCTTTATTTTTCCATCACAGTTGTTTGCCAAACTTTTTGTGCAAGTAGCATTTCTCTACTCTATAAATTTTTGCATTTGCTAATATTCACAGTGGCCAAGTAGGGAGGCAGTAGGCAGGTTGTAAATGGGGTGTAAGAATAACTGGGGGTCAAAGCAAAACAAGTTGGGGTGCAAGTAACATTACCCTATTTTAGCTTAGCTTATCAACAGAAAACGAAACAGAACCGTTATTGCAGCAGGCTGTGTCCGACGCCATTGTATTTCGTCTCAAGAAATATAGGGTTTCATTGTGAAGCAGAACTTCTTCTATCGTTCTTTAAAATTTCTCCGTAAAAATCGACCTCCATGAGACCTGCAATTCTCCTCCGTCTTTAGGTCACGATGAGTATGGCTGTTCGAGCAGTGAACAGCTGCTCCATCTCTCGTTCCGCCTCTTCGCCTTCTCTCTCTGCGTTTCGGTGTCGTCTCTACCATTTATCTCCCTCTCAAGTTCGCCAAAGCCCAAAATTACGGTTTCGCTTTCGCTTTCCGGTTTTCCGGTCCAGGGAACTTCTCATCGGTCATGGCAGCTACAGGAGCTGTTCTTTTCACAGCCTCATGGAAAGTGTTATGGAAGAGCTTGAAGAAATTCGAGCAAGGAAACGTATTCGTGCTACCAGCAAGTACGGTCACTCTTCCTTTATGTAAAAGTTTCGATGTTTTCTAAACGTTATTGTTCTGTTCATGGAATAACTCATATAATTTGGACATTTCTAGTGCCATTCTATAATAAGTAATTCGAACTTTTGTGAAAATTCGTTTAATTTCAGTTCTAATCTTTTGATGAGAGTTTAATATAGGGTTCTAGTTGAGCCGCAAAAGAATTCAGTTTGAGCTGGGCAAGTGAAAACCAAGTCAAATTAACTAGCAGTTGAATAGCTTATCAGAAAATATTATATGTGAAAAGTGACAATATCGGATACTCCCCGAATCTATCAGTTGGCCTGCATTATCACCTGTTTAAGTCATTCTATTTGTCAATCAAGTTGTTATGGTCCTAGGTTAAGTACTTAGACTTTCAGCTCCTTATCAGTGCATGCTTTTGAGGTGTGTATTGGTCGGGCACTTCACATTTGGTATTAGAGCAACCCGTGTCTAGTGTTTGAGTCATGGAAGGGCCACCTTTAAGCTGGGTTAAGATGCCTTGTTATCATGTACTGGCGTAGTGTCATCCCATCGTATACTGGTAGGTGAGTGAAACCGTCATCATGCCATTATGGAAAGGGCTTCAGTATCGATAGGGTTGGCTGCAGTAGACGTTGGTTTTGGAAGTTCGCTGTAATGTTATGGTTCTAGGTTTTTAGTTAGGTGTATTGGTTGGGTACTCAACACAAGCATGCCAGACTGTTCTCTATCTGCCAGACTGTTCTCTATTAATCTTTCTTTTTTTGAGAAGACACAAAGAATCAATATTAACAAGAATGGGAGTATTCTTCTTCTTATTGTTTTGTCTATTAATCTTCATCAAGCTGTATTCTTGCAAAAAGAAAGTATCAGGTGGTTAATTTTTGGATCCTAATATAAGCTAATAAGTAGGTAAACTTTGCAGAATGGGAGTAATTGGTTGCGGGGAGCTTCTTGTAGATAAACTTGAAAAGCGTGTATTGCAGAAAGGGTTACTTGTGGAGTTCCGCAAAGATTCTGAAAGGATATTGCTAGCAGTTGCTCAGAAACCAGATGGAAAGAAGAATTGGATGGTGACAGATCAGGTTCTAGTAGAAATAACTATTGTGGCTTGCTGAATAGGTTGCTAGGTGTTCAAACTGTTTGGTTCATCTCATTGTTACTGAAGTATTAGTAGTTTGTAGTCTATTCTAATTGGATATTCTTTTGGGATGTCTCGAAGCAGAATGGGGTCACGTCCTCTATTAAGCCTCAACAAATTACATTTATTGTCCCTGGTGTTGAAAATTTCGACCACATGGAAATCACGGATTTTATTCAGAGAGCTGAGAGTAACTTGGTAGGTTCTCTTCAACAGATGAAGTGTAGGTATAGAAGGTTGTTCATTTCCAGATGAAGCTAACATTTGTGTTGTGAAGTAGGATGAAGCATTGCTTGAGTATGCTTGGGTGGAGCTTCTGGAGAAGAAAAAGTCGGTAACAGCTGAAGAATTGGCAGAGGTAGAATACTCTCATGGGACTGTAATTTTGTTTAGTTGCACGTTGCGTTTTTAATTAATTTAGTGCTCTTTTTACAGATTATTTTTGGTAGCACGGAGCCTCTGGAGAGCTATTCTGCTCACGTGTTGCTATCAAAAGATGAAATTTACTTCAGTGTAGTGGAGGCTAAGGGGTCCCGTTCTGTTTATGGTCCACGCCCTACTGAACAGGTATTTAACATATACATTCTTGTTCTTCTCTGTTTCAGTAATTGGTTTATGTGCTTAAATACAGAGGAGTTTCGATTCTTGATTACTTTATGGTGTTTGAGGGATTATTAGAATGGGTTACTATTTGGTTTGTGAAAGTAGGTAGAAGAACTTCTACGCAGGAAGGAAGCAAAGGTGGCTGCGGAAAAGGAACTTCAGGATTTTGTACAGTTACTTAAATCTGCTAAAACAATGCCCCGGTATTCTAAACCTCCCAAAGGGTCATGGACAGTGGAAGAGAAAACTCGCCACAAAATTGAGAGTCTTGAGGCTTATGCTATTGATGCGTGCAAAAATGATGATCAGAAGAGAACGGCTGGAACGGTAATTTTAAGATAGACTTGTACAATGACAATCTATGTTTTAGTTTATTTACTATCACTGGGCTAAGTTTGAGCACCTTATCAAGAAGAAGCTGGGAGCAAGCGACAGAAGAATTACTCATAGAAAGAAACTTCTTGGATGCTTATTGCTATCTTTTCAGATTTCCAGATATCAACTGAATATATGATTTCTTTATACATATCCTCTTCTGGTAGATCCTTAAGGCGATGGGACTGGCTAAGTTGTCATCATCTGCAGTAAATCTACTCATAGATATCGGGTATTTCCCTGTGCACATAAATCTCGATGTCTTGAAGTTCAACATCCATACTGAATATTCTGATAAGATCATTTCGGCTGCGGAAGAACTTTTGTCAGTCTCCTCTGATCCCGATGAGGTTGGTCTTTCCCCATTGTGATAATCTTGTATGATTCAGAAACTTAGTGATAATACTTATAATATATCTGAATTTTCCTCCTTATGGTAAATCACATATCATACATGCTCTATGTGAAAACTATTACAAAAAATCTTGAACCTGCGTGCTAGTGAGGAGATAATCTATCTGTGGCATATCTGGTAAGCATTTATTGATAAAGTCATAAAACAAAGAATTAGCATTTGAATGAAAGTGGTTATAGACTTAAAGCTGACAGGTTTGTTAAACTTTAAAGTGACGGCTACTGTTGAGGTTCCCTCACAGCAGGGGTAGATAGAAGTATTTGAACTTACAATTGAAGGAGCCCTTTATATTTCTACTTTTTTCATTCCTTTTTTTTTTTTAATCGTGAATCCTTATCAGTAATAGAATACTCTCCTAGAATTTCAGTTTTCCTTTTCTTTCTTGTCCTCTTTTATTCTTAAAGCCCATGATAGAACCCAGAGATGAAAAGGTGTAACATCATTATTTTTTTTATTTTTTTTCCGAAACTTAAAGCAAAACTTTTCTGTACTACATTGATATCATTTCAATGTTTTTATTGATACATATGTTTATTGGTGCTATTTTTCTTCAGATGGACAGGAAAGATCTTACACACTTGAAGGTTTATGCAATTGATGTTGATGAAGCTGATGAGGTAGAGATTGTTCATTCTTGAACTATGTAAAAAATAAATGCTGCTGGAAATATCTGAACTATCCTTTATTGTTCTAGTTCAGTTAAACTGTGACCTCTTACTGTCAAAATTATAATTGGCCATGAAAAATGCAGCTTGATGATGCTTTGAGTGCAACAAGGCTTCAGGATGGCCGCATCAAAGTTTGGATACATGTTGCTGATGCGACTAGTTTAGTTCAGCCAGGGAGCAAAATAGACAGGTATTTCTTTGGGTTAAAATGGTAGTATTATATTATTTCCGTTCTCAATTTATAAAAAAAGGAAAAACAAAACCATATTATTATTTTCCTTCATTTTCTGAATAATAACTTTTGGGGTGTAGAGAGGCAATGAGAAGAGGAACCTCTATTTTCTTGCCCACTAGCACCATTCCTATGTTTCCTGAGAAACTTGCTATGGAGGGAATGAGCTTGAAACAAGGAAAGCGTTGCCGTGCAGTCACAGTATCCGTAATACTGCACCGTGATGGCAGGTAAGTTTGAAGTGCGATGGTTGTCTTTTCTCTTTCAAGTTAATGCATAGTCGTTAGGCATATGCTACTGCTGTCTATGGTGGGAAAGTCCAGGCCTGCCATATCTGGGTCCTACTTGTGGGATTCTAAGACAGTAATCAACCCCAACAGATGATGATGAGGACCAGCTAACTGACTAACCGTAGAATTTTTCTTCCCAACTGCTGGCCATTCTCTTGGATCATCCAGAAGCATGTGATTATCATTTGATAACAAATTTTCATCAACTTGAACTTTTTGTTCCCCTCCCTCATAGGATGTTTCAATGTCATTTCTGATCCCTTCACGTTTCCAGGTCTTTGAATTCCAATTATAGATGGTAATCTTGATCAATATATTATTCAGACTGTTGGTTGGCCTTATGTCATTCAAGGTTGTTCCTTAAATGCTTTTAAGGCTGTCTAGACGTTACTATCTTGCTAAGACACCCTATGTGGGGATTACAGCATTGCAGAGTACAATATAGATAACTCAATCATCAAGCCTACCTATATGTTGACTTATGAGAGTGCAACTGAGTTGATTCACTTGAACCTTGAAGAGGAGGCTGAACTTAAACTTCTGTCTGAGGCTGCTGTTCTCCGGTTACAATGGCGTCGTCAGCAGGTTCGGTTTACTTGTTACATTCCCTATGTTTACTAGTTTCCTGATTTCAGAAAGTTTTATCTCACTATTCAGGATGCCGTCTATCCCACAAGTATGTACAAACGTTCGCTAGTTCTTTTCTTTAGATTTTTTTTTTCTTTTTGGACACTGTAGTAATCTAAAACGTAAATCAAAAGCGACAAGCAAAACAGATATATCTGTGATAATGAGGGACCTAACAAAAAGGATTGGGCTACAATGGATGGCATTCTTCTCCTTATTCTATGAGTACCATTCTCTGAAGTATTAACATTCTCATGTAAGAATTGATTCCCTGCTTTCTCTGAGATGATACTTACATGAAGTTGACCATTTGTGAACTCCTCAGGGTGCAATAGACACAAACACAATAGAACCACGAATTAAGGTGGCTAATCCAGATGATCCAGAACCTTCCATCAATCTCTATGTTGAAAATCAGGCAGAACCTGCAATGCGACTTGTCTCTGAAATGATGATACTGTGTGGGGAGGTTGTAGCTACTTTTGGTTCCTCTAATAACATACCTTTACCCTACAGAGGACAGCCTCAGTCAAACATTGATGCATCGGCATTTGATCATCTTCCAGAAGGACCCGTAAGAAGCTCTGCTTTAGTCAAGATAATGCGTGCAGCAGAAATGGATTTCAGGAAGCCTACACGTCATGGAGTCTTGGGTATTCCTGGTTATGTGCAGTTTACATCTCCCATCCGCAGATATATGGATCTTCTTGCCCATTACCAGGTGTGTTTGTCAAGTTCTTGTTGATGTGATACGTAAAGTGCATTTACTATTGCAGTAACCATAAAGATTGTGATTGTTCGATGCTATACTAAGCCTGCAGCAACGATTGTATTATTCATTGATTTCTGATATCTGGTTATGGAAAGCGAATTGTTATCCTATTGACCCCTCTCATTCGGTCATGATATAAGACTTACCAATATGGTTCCGATATGAACGTATTTTGTAAGGGAAATATAGTTCTAAAGTTATGTGCTGAATATAATATTTGAAGGAAAGCCTTTGCTGTGTTGTTACACCAATCTTTGTTTCCTGTTGACATTGTTGCTTTCTTTCTAGTGGTGGGAAAAGGTGGCTAATCCAGACTGTCTATCTGATAGATTACCTTCTAGATTGGTAATGTAGATGATGCCGTTGTCTAACCTATACTGCTTTCCTGAAGAAGGGGTGAGGTGATCAAACATGAGAGTCCCTTGGGTCCACTTAAAAAAGCGGTCTTCTGTAAAGACCCTGCTCTAGCATGAAATGCTCGATTGCACACCCTGGTACCCATCCCTAGTAAATACTTGTATGTCACACGTGTAGTTCCATCAATACTGTACTTCTCACGGTGAGCCCTATTTTACTAGAAGCACATAGTCTTATGAATGCATGTGCCCATCTTTTGGTCCTATTTAGAGAACAGTCCAAAAATTCAGCCCGTGGCATTTCTGCTAGACTATAAGCGAGTTACTGTTTTCTGGGTGGTCAAAATCATTAGTTCAAGCTCATTTTTGGTTATAAACTACATGGACTCGATTAGAATTCCTGATTGTTTGGAATTCTCTTTCTTATCTATGTTTAACACTTTGAAGTGCATTTGCAGATTAAAGCCTTTCTCAGAAAAGATTCTCTTCCTTTCTCAGCTGGTCAATTGGAAGGGATGGCGTCACTGATAAACATGCATGTTAGAGTGGCAAAAAGGCTACAAAACAGCAGTCTAAGGTATTGGTTATTGGAGTTTCTGAGCAGGCAGCCCAAGGGAAAGAAGTTTCGTGCTTTGATTCTTAGATTTATCAAAGACCGGATGGCAGGCTTACTTTTGGTTGAGGTAAAAACCTTGTTGCAGTTGTTTCCTTAATTAGTTACGGTGGCAGGTGGGTTTGAAGCTACCTTAGAAAGAATATTTCAATACATGGTACCTTCTTAAATGTATTTTTGCCACCATATCTTATATGAAATTGCGGACAAAATATTACTTCTGCTTTTCAGTTACAATAAGAATCGTAGTTAAGTGAAGATAAACTGAATACGGCACCATTTCTTATATGAAATCTTATTTCATGAATATTATTTATTAGTTTGTCTGGACTTCCTAGTTCCTACTTGGCTGACCTTTTACCTCTTTACGGCTTAAGTGACTGGTCAATCTTTAAACTGTACAGGTTGGAATACAAGCTTCTGCTTTTGTGTCAGTTGGGAAACAGATAGGAGATGAAATAGAAGTTCGGGTAGAAGAAGCTCATCCACGCGACGATGTCCTCTCTCTTGAGGAATTTCAAGGGACTTAATCATATTCTTGTTCCCACTGCATGATTGAATTGGGTCTACTTCCTGCTAAGGCTTATTTAACAGGTAACTGAGAGTTCTATCCTCAAATTACTCCATTGACTCCAGAAACAGAAATATGAACCATTATCTCCCTAAAGTTCCAACTTTCTGCAGCTTTAGTTTTGAAGTCATGCAAGTCTAATTAGTAGCAATGGTTGGTCATGATCTGGACTGACAAGATATCCTCTCTTTTGAGAGGATCTGTTGTAAACACCATCTGTGCAAAAGAGGACAACAAAGTCGCATTATAACAATAAATTCCTACATATTTTCGCCGGAGCATCACTATTACAAATCAACCTACTTGGCAGTACTAAAACTCCAGCTGTAAGGACCTCAACTCGAAGCTTGCTCTATTTGCGAAAAGATGGTGAAGGTCTCTGATTTCGGTTTCTTGGCCATCTATGTAAGATCACATGGCAATTCAAGCCTCTCTTTTGATTTATCTATTGATTTTCCTCGTTTTGGGTTCTGGTTTTGCTACCATTTTTGTTAAATCCTTCGAAAATTTTCATGTATATACAGGGTAACTATTACTTACCAAAAAGGAGAAAAGATAGTTGTTGGGTTGTACTTTTGTCCATCTGAATTGTTGTTCTAATGGAAATAGGCAAATAAAAACAAGCTCAACAGGTCCCAATAAAAGTGAAATCTGTATGTCTATTAAGTCATTTAATTGTTCATTATTGTTCATCCTGAATTTCTGATTTCTCATACTCTTGAAACGGGAAGTATCTTCACCCCTTTCCTCTGGTTTTTCTACAAATTTCTTCAACCTTGAAATTCGTCCTGCAAATATATACCACCCTGACACTGGTGATTTTTTTTTTTTTTTCTGAAAAGAATCAAATGTCCAAGGCTGTTCTGGCTTCAGACATGGCCAGCAGGCCCAGCACCAAAAACTTAGTGCCGCCAATTCGAGCCTACGGGCAAAACTTTTAGGGTTTGCTTTTAAAATTTCCCTTTTATGTATTATCAAATCTTGAAAGAGCTTAAACTGGGTTTAGGGTGGATCTAGGTCTACTTGGTGTGGACGGTAGACCAGGTGCATAAGACGAGCCGGGCTAGAAGCAGCCCAAGGATGAAGCCTCATGGTAAATAAAAATTAAATTAAAAAAAAAAAAGCTAACAATTCTCTAGCTTAAACTTCTATTAATCCTCTAAAAACTAAAAGTAATTTTGATTACATGCTAAGTGGAAAACATCATAAAAGTGACTTTTTACTGAAGTTAAATATCTGAAATCTTCTAAAACAAAGCTAATATGGGACATTAATTGTGCAATGGATGGTAACCATGATGAGATTATTGTGACAATTAGTTATTCAATACAGAAATTCAAGTGCTTCACATCATATTACGATTTATTGAGGTGTAGGTAATAACAGTAATAGTAAATCTTCATTGAATGTAGGCATCATTTCTATTGCTACCAACTTGGCCAAGATGAGCAGAGGAACAAAATTTCATAAATAGTTCAGTAGGGCTTCAATTTAAGGTACCCAAAATAAAGGGTTTGGTACCATGGGGCATGCATATTAGGTTTGTTTACAATTATTTCATCAGTTAGTATCATAACTATGACCCCTAATGACTAAAAAAAAAATTCCACCTAATTTTACCTGTAAATCTAACAGTTTATAGCCATTTTTTTGTGCAAAATGTAAAGCAGTTAAAGTTGGTTGTTGTGCTTCAACAGTGTTGGACCAGTAGCTACTAGCTAGACTTGTAAGAGAGAGAGATAGACAGCTTTTAGAGTGATAATTAACCCTAGTAGGAATTACAAATATATAAAAAAAAAATTATAATAAATAAAAAGCTTGAGTGCTTGGCATTCTAGAAAACAAAAAGGGGGGAAAAGAGAAATTATGTGGACCTCCTAATGTAGAGAGAGAGAGAGAGGGAGAGGGGATGATGGTGGCGGTGCATGGGAGCAAAAAGTTGATGACAAATTGATTCCCCAATTGCTTGCTTGAGAAACTACATAGAACTTTTGTGGGGATTGAGTAAAACTGAAAACTAGTTATACAGGAGTACAGGGGTCCAATTAAAAGAGAGGAAACATAATTTTGTGAAAATGGTCCCAAAATCTGATAAAGGGCCCAATAATTGTGAATCTTTTTTAAGATTACTAGTAAACCTTTTTTTTTTTGTTCAGTCTTCCAGTTTACAGGTATTTTTAGGCATTTTTTAGTCACATCTTTGTAGTCTATTTTGTACAGTAATTTGTTATAAGAGTCGACTTCATCTTTGTAGTCTATTTTTTTTTTTGTTAATCTGGTCAATTAGCTAGCTAGCTAGCTTAGGGAGGAACAAAAAATTCTCTACTTTCTAGTGTTTTTAATAAATAAACATCTATGTTAATTAACTAATCCAATAACTAACGAAACTGACTTTTGAAGTACAAGCATGAGACTTCTTGCTTCAGGATTACATAAAATATCTATCTATGCAATATTAATAGGTATGAATGAAAAGTAAGAATGATATGGGTTCAAAATTTTGATAGTTTCAAGAGATTTCTTTGGAATATATTACTCTAGCAAACACAGTTGTACTTCTCTTGAATTGTAAACAAAATAAAACATTTATCTATATATAAAAAAACATATATATATATAGATGGATCCTACTAATATGGTGTTTTTTTAGGCACTTAAATTTGATTCACACATGTGAATATAACTTTGAATTGTATAAGATTTTTAGACTTAGGAATTTTAAAATTAACTCATTGTGTGTGGACAGTGGCGGAGCCAGAAATTTTTTTTAGGTGGAGCACTTATAGAACTTTTAAAAAAAAGATCATGGTTTCTAAGCCACAATCTACTAACAAATTTTTCTACTCCTTTCTCATGCATATTTTTTTTTATAGAATAAGTAATTAAACAATAATTATCGACAAATAAAGGTATTAAAATTTCACTATGGCGTACAAAAGAAACAATTAATGAACTTGGTATAAAAAAAAATGCATGATATTCTAATGATTTACACCTTCAATAATGGAGATTCTACAATTGCCCTCTTCGAGTTTTCATATTCTGGAAACGAACCATGATTACTTCATTATCAATGCTATTAAGAATATACGACCTAGGGTTTCTTCAATTCTTATTAAATTGTATTTATATGGGTCTTAACTCTAATTAGGATTATAAATTTATAATAATAGGGTTTATTTTTAAGTGATTATTTGTATAATTTTTTTAATTTAATCACATTAATTTTTAAGTGATTATAATAGGGTACTTCATGATCAACAATCAAACTACCATTATTCCATCTCTATGAGATTCAAACGAAAAATAAAAGATCAAAAACACTAAAAACAAAGACATGTTACTTGTGTATAAGAATATCATGAATGCACTTAACCTAAAAAATAAATAAATGACAAAACTAAAAAAAATTAAGAATTAATAAGAAAAATTAATTTACAAAAAAAATTGAAGATGAATCTTACTTGATAGTTGATTCTCAATCTCAAATTATTTTTGATGTATAAGAATTGCTCCACTTCTTTCTTAGCTTTCTAGGGTTTTTTTTTTTAAACACAAGAGCCTGAAGATTTAAAAGAAGATGAAAAGCTAGTTGAAGAAACAAAATCGTGTTAAAGGAATAAAATGCGTTTCAAATAAGTGAATAACTAGAAAGTGGGGTCCACTACTATAAAGTAGTTGTAAAAAAGGATGAAAACTATATAATAAGAAGAGCTTGGCGTAATTTCAACTGAAAACTTGTTAAGTAGTAAGAAAAGGTCAAAATAGAATATATTAATTTTTTTAAACTTTGGGTGGGGCAAGTGCCCCACCCAATTGCCATATAGCTCCGCCCCTGTGTGTGGAGTTAGACCTCTGTATAAAATTTAGTGCAAATTTTTAGCTAAATACTCACTTGAAAATTTTGATTTTGTCAAGATGAAAAAGTATTCAAACAAGTCAGATTTAAGCGTGTAAGATTCATACAACACAAACTTAACTTAAGATTGTCAATTGTTAATCCAACGGTTCTGATATGTGGTGTGACTTATACCAACGGTGGGATTTCAATAACACTGCTGACTGGACAGTCAATAGAGTCCACGTTGACCTTGCAGATCCCCACTGTTGGCTAGTTCAATCGAACAATGATATAAAGTTTTAAATGGACGGTGATCCAAAGTATGATCCCAAGATGATTTGATGGTGATGGAGTTGGATGATGTCATGAAGAAGGGTGGGGCCGGTGGGCCCATCAAAACACGTCGGCTGGTCAGTTTCACAATGGGGGGTTGTCTTGTCCCCTCCACAAAGGATTCACTCACATGGCCGTTTACTATCCTTTCTCCTCACCCCACGTACGGTTGCTACTTGTTACCAAGACAACTTTATTATCCTCCCTTATCTCTCTTCCTCTCTTTTTGACCCATCATTGAATGAGTCAAAGGGTATTTTTGTCATTCAAAATCATAAAATATGTGGATGCTCATTTAAGATTTTGTGGTGAATGTAATTGCTGAGACAATGCAACTGAATAGGTAAACATATAGGTACTTATCTTGGAAGTTTATTGAATAACACTGATCTTACCTATCTCTAAGGTTTTTTTTCGCAGCTCTTTTAAGACCCGACCTGCCTATTAGGTTTCCATGAGGATGATCAGCCTTTAATCATCTCTATATGAAATCCCACATGCTAGTAGAATGAGTATAATGCGTGTGCTTCTTTGATACAAAATCAGCATTAAAAATAACCCATAGATCTAAATTGTGGATAGTTGTTTGGGATTCAAACACATAAATCTAATCGTCAATTGCCTTCACATTCACATTATGTGTAAACAATATTGTTTACTTCGTTACTTAAAAGTAACTCCAAAGAAGTTAGTTAGTTGGTAAAAGCTCTTTCCTTCAATTTAAAAATTGATTGTTTAACTTTTCTTAAGGCCACTCTAGCACTACTTTAGCCCCAAAGAAGTTAGTTAGTTAGTTGGTAAAAGTTTTCTCTTTCAACTTGAAAGTTGAGTGTTAAACTTTTCTTAAGGGCACTCTAGAGAATTATTTCCTAATATATCCGATAGTGTAAATTAAAAGCGTGCTTTAACCTTAGAGATTAAGACCAGTACTACGTAAGGATCGGCCGCATCAAATGGTGACTGCATGTCTTTAATTTGACTATATACGAATTCTACCCCATGTTGTAGCTTGGGATAAACGTTCGATAATCTATATAACAAAGGAGGATGGTGTTTGGATGACTAGGACAAAGACAAAAAGGGATGGGTGAACTTAACCCCCACACCTAAAAACACAAAAATTTAAAGGGTGGGTCAATAAAATCCGTTTAATATTAAATAACTAAAATAATCTTATTTCTTGTTTGATATTCCACCAATACCCTTATTTATTATATTAAATGGCCAAAATAACCTTTTTTAATATTCCAACAATAACCTTATACCCTTTAATAACTTTATTATATAAATTACCAAAATAACTTTATTTTTTTTTTAATACCTTTTATACCCTTTAACAATTTTATTATATAAATGACCAAAATAACCTTATGTTCTTTTACAAAATGCTAGATGTGTCATGTGGCCATAGTTATTTATTTACACTTGATTTACGTTTGACAGTGGAGTGGATATGGTGGTGGTCGTCTAGGTGGTGGTGGTGATGCGTGCGAAGCGCGCATGGTACTAACGCGCGTAACGCGTTGGATATTCAACCCACAACGAAGTGCGTATGGGAAGAATGAACAATTAATTTGCACGAGCTAAAATGACACACACGCGCTTCGCGTGTATATATGAAAACTAGATCTTAATTAAAATATTTAAGTCACTAAAATATATATATATCATGGGGGGCTTACATCGATCCCAAGAGAACGTATTGCTAGTGAAACGTGGTTGAAGAAAACCCCAAATCTAAGTCACTAGATTTGAATGTGAAGCCCTAGAAATCGAGTGAGTTCACTAATTAATAAATGAGAATTGAATGAGCTAGTTAGCTAGCTAGGTGTGGGGTTCGGAAAACTAATAAAAGTGTGAGTGAAGCCAAATAAGACCTCATCCTTTTTCCTTAATTTCCATACAAAAACACACGTGAAATGAATTTGTGGAACACGTTCACATGCCATGAAAATGGTTTGTTTATTTATGCCCCAGTCCCACAAGCCCCCCCTCCCAAATCGTGGTAGGTGTTGAAGAACAGTTATGTTATGGATCGAATGGTACTAATAATAATAGGATAGATCAGGCGGGTTGTTCAGTCAGTAACTAGTTTTTTTTTTTTTTTTTTTTTTTTGAGATCTAGGGTATCCGGGTCTCTTAGAGCACCCGACTAGTCCCTAGGGTGTGAGCAGACCTCCTTATCTACACACAACCGGTTAAAATCTTATTGTAGGAGTGGCCATCAGGAGGATCGATCACTCAACCTCCATTTTGTGAGGTGAGCGTCTTGACCACTTGGCCATCAGTTAGTCACTAATTAACATCTTCTTCTTTCTTTCTTTAATTTTGGTCGGTTTCTGTTCGAAGATTAAACCAGGGCCTAGCTTACTAGGTATATTAGAGACGTGGACTGGACAGGACAGGACCAGTCAACTGAGCCAAGAATATTGATTAAGGGGTTCAGGGTTTGTTTAAATTTAGTTAGCAGTAGGCAGAGAATTGGGATTTAAAGTTAAAGATGGGCGAATATAAAACACAAAAAGAAGTTTCTTGTGATAAAATCTCATATCACATTCACATGTGGGAAAGAGATAGGGCTTCTAAGGCTTCATAGAATTAATTTCAAGCTTCCTCTCTCCTCCTTCACTTTGGACTTGTAGACCTAGAATTGAAAACTCACTGTTATGCAGCATGTTGACCACCTAACTTATTAGCGCCTTTCACGTACTCATCTTTGGGCCATGCATCTTATATTATATTGGTAATGTTAAATTTACCGAAAAGTCTAAAGAATTTTCTATTTTTAAGATGCAATCTACGGTTGACGCATATCACTTTGAGATATGTAAAAAATAATTTCACAGTTGAATTAGTTTTCATTATGTAAAATTTTACTGTAAATTTAACATTATCGATATCATCTACACACTTTTTTATTCTCCATAAACAATTACACTTTTTTTATACTCATTAATTGGAATGAATAATGCTAAATTTACAGCCCCTGTCACAAAAAATGAATTTGAGAAGGCTCTGTAAAACCGTAACCAACAGTAAATTCCGGAGGAGGAGGAGGAGGGATGGATGCCTGCGTCTGCGTAGTACTTAAATTCAGAGATGAAAGAAAGAGGACAGTCCTTGTAACGGGTGGGTGTGGGGCTCAAGGTGGGACCCTCGTACGAATTACTGGAATTTGGGTCCGGTAATTCGGTTGGCCCAAAAGACCCCTCCTTATTTTTGTTTTACCATTTTTACCCTTCGATTTGCTGCAATAAAAACTTGGAATAGAATCTTCGGGATTTCAAAAAAAATCAAAAGGGTCACTAGTAGTTAGTAAACGCGGCACAACTTGCGATTGAAGCAAAGCGGAGTCCTTTCATATAATAATCGGCTTTTTGTCTCCCTCTCCCTTCACCCTCCATCACTTAAACACCCTTCATCTTCATCAAAAATGACAAATGAATCCCAAGTCATTTTAACTGCAAACGATATGGTCATCTTCACAAAAAATGACAAATATATTTTGCAGCCATGTGGCACACTCAGCTGGTCCCTAATTAATTTTGTACCTTCAAATTTGACCTAAAAGTAGTGTACTACCAAGCCGAGGGTAATGCTACAGGCACCCCGGATTTGCACACAAAATCATACCCGGGGTCTAATTTGGGTCTAATTTGAGTCTAACTTGGTCTAACGCAGGTCTAATTTTGGTCTAATTTGAATAAAATAATCAGAGGTATTAGCAAAGGTGCAAATCCAAGGTGCTTGTAGCATTTTCCCCAAGCCGAAAGGCCCGAAACCCACATTTTCGTTTTCACTTCTGTTTTTTGACTTGTTTTTACGTTGAGCTAGGGCAATGTTGTCGTCTTCCAAAAAAAATTACAAAAAGAACCGTTGGATGATCAAACTATTCCCACTAAAGCATTTAATAGATGATCCAACAGTCCAAATATGGGTAGAAATTTAACTGGATTTCAGGAATTAAATGAAAAGTCACAAACAAGACGCCTAAAAAAAGAAAAAAAAATAAGAGTCTCAAATAAGACTCTCCCAACCAGCATTAATTACGACGTCATAATTCCGTTTGATGCCCTCACTTTCTTGTGGGCTCAATAAATAGTCCTCACCTTCCTTGCCCTTTCCACTCAAACCCCATACCCACCACCACCACCTCTTCACACCCGATCAGTGCTCCTCTGCTTCTTTCTTTCTCTCCTCTTTTCTGCCCTAGCTACTGAGAGAGAAATGGATATTGTTGCAGTGACTGTGCTTTGTCTTCTTCCTTCGTTTTTGTCCCTCGTTGAAGCTCGACTTCCTGGCGTTTACACCGGCGGTGCCTGGCAAAGTGCTCATGCTACCTTCTATGGTGGTAGCGACGCTTCTGGTACTATGGGTATGTACAGGAAACACCACTCACTTTAACTGATTCTTTCTCTCTCTATCTCTCTTCATTTTTCTGCATTTTTTAAGTTGCAGAACCCCATTCCGACGTTTGCATGACCCGAATTAGCTGAAGAACAAGAAAAACCCTACCAGTAGCTCTCTGTTTTAATTACCCGCCTAAAATTTGCAAAACCCACCTGTAATTTAGCATTCTCCGTTCAATTATAGTTGGAAACTCAAATTATAATTCTGTATTTCGTCAAAAGCTTGTAGAAGCAAAAAAACCCACCTGAAATTTCTGCATTCCCTCTTGTTAACCGTTAATTTCTAACCTACTCTGTTTTTCTCTCTCTACAGGGGGAGCTTGTGGATATGGAAACCTCTACAGCCAAGGCTACGGCGTAAACACAGCCGCATTAAGCACAGCTTTGTTCAACAATGGCCTGAGTTGCGGCGCATGTTTCGAGCTGAAATGCGCCAACGACCCAAAATGGTGTCATTCCGGCAGCCCTTCTATTTTCATTACGGCTACCAACTTTTGCCCACCTAACTACGCTCTCTCCAACGACAACGGTGGCTGGTGCAACCCTCCTCGCCCTCACTTCGATCTCGCCATGCCCATGTTCCTCAAAATCGCCGAGTACCGCGCAGGAATCGTCCCCGTCTCTTACCGCAGGTGAGTTCCTGTTTCTACATTTTATTTCTTGTGGGTCAGATTCCGGTCGTTGGTACTGTAGTTTTGCACTTTTGATCGTCGGATCTTCAACTATTCGTCTGTTACCCATCTCTAAAAAGCAAATTGACCAAATTCTCCTCTAACACGTAAAGTGAATAAGCCCACTGCCCAAGGTCCCTTTTGTCATTTTCTGTTTGTTCCATTCTAAGGCTAATTCCTCCAAATGGCTAATATGCCCCTGTTTTTGACATGCACAATTTTTGTACTCCCGGGTACTCCCCTTACAAACTTGAGGTTATTAGAGTAATTTTTATACCGAATTTTACAAAAATGATTTTGTACTACACCGAAAGATCTGAACCGTCAATCATATGGATTTGGACAAACAGAAAAAAGTAGTTCCACTTCCTCGGTTCCACCACTGATTGGTAAATACCAGGCATAAAAAACGTTTTTTACTATTATTAGCGAAAATATCGGAAAACATGCTCCAGATAGCACGGTTACGGATTTTCCACTCAAGAAAGAGTCAAGACTTTGACGAAAATACCCTTCTGTTTTTCTAACTTGAAATTGTTTTATCATTTGCAGGGTGCCATGTAGGAAGAGAGGAGGGATCAGGTTTACAATCAACGGTTTCAAATACTTTAACTTGGTTTTGATATCAAACGTGGCGGGTGCAGGAGACATCGTGCGCGTGAGTGTAAAAGGAACCAAGACAGGATGGATGAGCATGAGCCGTAACTGGGGGCAAAATTGGCAATCAAATGCTGTGTTGGTGGGCCAGTCACTTTCTTTCAGAGTCACCGGAAGTGATCGTCGCACATCTACCTCCTGGAACGTGGTTCCAGCTAATTGGCAATTCGGTCAGACTTTCGGCGGAAAAAATTTCCGAGTCTAATATTTTCAAAAACAAAATTTCCCGCACTTAAAAAAAAAAAAACTTTAATAGTTAATTTGGCGCCCTTTTAGATGCTGCCCTATCCTTGGTTTCCTTTTTCTTTGTTTTGTTAATT